>VDFB02068540.1:113718-190894 GCA_007258455.2 Sequoia sempervirens
TTTCATTAGTTTGCATTTCATCTAGGGTTGTCAAAATTGCATTAGTTTTCATTGCATATATGGGTTAAATTTGCATTTATTTCATTGTTTAAATCTGAAAAAATTCAAAAATTTACATGCATATTACATTAATTTTGCATAGTGTTTTCATATTAATTTCCTTTTCATCATTCATATTAAAAAATTAAGTCAAAACTGCATTTCAAAAATTATTATATAGGTAATCATTTTTCCTTCATTTCAATTGCATTTAGACATCAAATTCTAGAAAAAAAATTCATTGAAGTTACAATTTGAAACCAGACACATAAAACATATAAAACAACTCTAAAATTGTATTTTTCACTTTTTTAAAACCTTGATTTGGGACCCATTTGGCCTAGGGTGAATGAGTCCCTATATAGACATTTTAGGAAAAAAAAATGGGTACTTTTTAGTCTCTAGTTTGCATTTCAGTTGCTATTTTCAGAAGTGAGAATTGATTTTATAAAATAGTTTGCTTTTGTATTTAATTTATTACTTATTTAGTTAGATTTTGCAACATTGGGAAAATTAATTCTTGCATATTTCAATTAAAACTAGTATTATATTTCTGCACTTTTCTTTCATTTTCAACATCATTGCATCATTAGATATATTATTTTATATTTTTCAATCATTAGAAAATGAAAACAAAAAATAAAAAACATCAAACAAAACAAATAAAAAATAAATGGTTAACCTTGGAGAACGCATATCATTCAAACCCTTTAGTTGTGATGATTTTGACATGTTAGATGAATCCCTTGAGGACTTCATCTCACCTAGATCATCTAATAAAGTTTTTGCGTAATAGGATACAAGTGTAGACAATCATGAAAATCATAATTGTTCTTGTCCTGATACCACTCCTATTAGTGATGAAGGTATCTTGGTGAAAGAAGATACAATCATTGAGAATCATGAAAGTCTTGTTTTTCCTTCTGCTCCCCCCCTTGGGAATATATTATGACACAAGAAGATGATATCATTTCCACTACTTTACCTAGTCTCAATTCATCTCCCAACACCTCCCCTACTTTTGATAACGCTTTAGTGAAAGAGGACATAATCATGGACAATCATGAAAATAACATTTGTGAAGAGGATATATTGGTGTTAAGAGATCTAACTATTGAGAGTTATAGCATTATTTCTCTCTTTCCTAATGTGCCTAACATTTGGAAAGGTCTACTTGATCAAAAGGATCCAATCATTGGTAAGCATGAAAATCATAGTTATTCTTTTCTTGATGACTCCCTTTTTTGTCATGAAGTTACTTTACAAAATCTAACCATGAAATGTGATGAACCTCTTTTTTACTCCTCTCCTAAAAGCTCTCCTAATAGAGTACAAATTATGGCACAAGAGAATGATATGTTAGAAAATAAGGATGAAATCATGGACAGTGATAATAATCAAATTAGGCCTTTTCATAATACTAATATTGGTTAAGAAGATATTTTGGTGTTAGAAGATCCAATTGATGAGTCATGAGAATCCTATTTGTCTCTCTTCCACTAGGGAAAAAATTATTGAACAAGAGAATGTCATCATTGATCAGCAAGAAATACAACCATTGATAACTCTCTTGTGATGAAGTCATTTTAGAAGAACCAACCTTTGAATGTCACAAACATCTAGTTTTCTACTCTCTTAAAAAATATCCTACTAGGGAAGATATCATGGTGTGTGAAAATGAAAACATTCACACATGTCTTTCAAGCAATAGTAAAGTAGCTTCCTTGGATGAATATGATGAAGTGACATTAGACTCCCCTACACTAAGAGATCATGAAAATACATACAAGAATTTTTATGTTATGCACATTATATATCCCTTGAAGTGATATCCCAAGCATAAAATTATCATTTATCCACCATCACAACAACCACAAGTTAAAAAGAAACTCATGCTTATCTTAGAACCACCTAAAAGGAAAATCAATAATGATAATGTTTTGGAGAAACCGAGTTACAATATTGTTGCTCATGCATATAATACTAGGAACAATCCACAACCAAGAAAAACAACTCCAACATCCCTCCCCTCCCATCACCTCAACCTACAAACTTTAAAAATAAAGTGTATACAATCAAGGGTGACCTTGAACCTGAAAGTTTTTTGCATTTCGAGAAAGAAAAAGAAAAGCATAATGAAGAAGTCACAAAGTTATTGGAAGATGCTTGGAGTTCCTTTTATTTCACACCTACACTCATGGGAGAATACAAGGTCATAACAAAAGAGTTTGAAAAGGGAAAATAAAATGTGGTAATGTCAATATAAAATTTAAAATCGTCCACTTAAACCACTTTAGAAGAAAATACAACATGCATGAAAAACATTGATGAAGTTGATTATGAACAACCACCAAATTTGAAAGAAATGAAAAAGATTTATGGAAGAGATTATGCACTTATGAAACAACTTGGATATAGTGGAAAAGGATGTTGTGCTAGAGAACAAGGTAACTATGTTCCTATAGATCCTAACACACAATAAACAAGTAATGGTCTTGGTTATTATCCCCTGAAAGAAACAAACAAGCCTTCACTCAATGTAAACACTCTTACAAAAGATTCTTCGAAGACAACTTTAACTTTGGTTCATCCTAAACTGATAGATACTACATGTGGGAATATATCTCATTAGATATGCATCAAGTTGATACTTTGTTTAATCATTATAATCAATAACAATATTTTTTGCTCCTTTCCGTGTAATAGTTGTAGGATCATAAAATACTCAATATTGCATGTTCTACATTCATTGCAAATCATTTCCCTATTGCAAGGAGCAAAATATCATCATTCATCTTGGCTCATCCATGTCCCACACTTAGTGGGGGCAATAGGTTAGATAGCCTTGTACTAGCTTTGGTATTTGATGTTGTCTCTTTGGCTACTTGTCTACCTTCCATATTTACTAATCGATATTGGGATACAAAAAACCTTCTATAGGTGACTTGCATGTGGCTTACTGGAATTTTCCATTATTGTATTTTCATGTTTATTTATGTGATTCCATGTGTGTAATGTGATCTCCCATGTTGTTTTTTTTTATGTATCTCTCTCTCTTTTCTGCACTCCTCTATATGTATCTACATTCTTCTCTATTTTGTAAAAAATTTACCATCTTGTTTATTTGTTGTGTGTTTTCCTTTTGAGGATGACACAAGGTGTCGAGACATTTATGTATATTCCATGTTGAACCAAAAGGATTTTTCTTTTTTTTTACTCTCTTTGTGTCTATAATGATGGAGACAAGCCCCCTAACTTGGCCTTGATAAAGTGTTGTAATATGTCTAACATATTCACATTAGGTCTTGGGCCCTTGTGAACTAAATGAGCTTATTGGTGCCTTGTTTGGAGTGTTGTAAAGTGTTGTAACACACTTTCACACTTTTATAGGGTTTTCATTAATAATGGGGATTTTTTATGCTTTAATTGGCCTTATTTTGCATCCACAAACCTCATTTAATGCATGTTTTCAAGGATAATCCCAACAAAAATCATTATCCAATCATAATTCAAGTGTTTTCAACTTGTGTGGCCTATATTTAGTGATCTGTGACTCATTCAACACCTTGGGAAAATTATTTCCACCTAGATTTTTGGGTCTTGAACTTGGTTTTTCACCTTTCTAAGCATTTTTAAAAATGGTCTCACAAAGTATGCCTAGTGGGACTCATTTGCCACCTTGTACAAATGAGTCCCATATGGCCCAAAATAAAAATTAATATAGTTTTTTTGTGGGATTTTATCCACCTAGATTTGTTGTTGGCTTGTACTATTGTAATTTAGGGAATTCTCACATAATTGAGTATAAATACAAGTTTCTTTCACTCATTTTCACCCCAAACATTCAAGTATTCATCCTTATAGAAAGTTTGAGTTCACAGGTGCATTAAAGAATTCACACGATCATTCAAGAGTCTTCAAGGGTAGATTATCAATAATTTTAGAGCATTCATTAAGCATCAAGCATCATGTTTATTTTTGAGCTAACAATTTTTATGTAGGGTTTTATGGTTCAAGCTAGAATTTCATTCAAGATCTATTGCCTTCAAGAAAGATTCAAGGTATACATCCATTGGAACCATTTGACACATGATTGCAACACTTCATTGATAGGTTTTGGTGAGTTGCAACATCATATTTTGTTCATTCATTATTCTCCATTACTATTTCATTCTATTTCAAGGTTTGATTACCAAAATGGGGTTTGACCAAGGCAAACCCCTATCCACTAACCCAAAAAAAAATTCCCTCTCTTTTGTGTTTGTTTTGTAGGTCTAGGTTGAAGAAACATTAAAGAGAAAGATTTCAAAGAAGTCACAAACTCACAAACTTGTAAAAGTTGTTACCTCGGGAAAACAATTAGAGAGCACCTATAGGTTGATTTATAGAGACTGCATCCAAACCAATCAAGAAGGACAGAGTAGACAAAGAAGAGCAGGATTAGACATTGAAGTTTCAAAAAACCCTAACTAGACTAATTCACCACTTCTGCCAAATGAGTCCCTGTTTCAGTCAAAATTATTTTTTTTGTGTATTCAGATACGCATTTGGTAGATTCTATTTCCTCATAGAAATCTATATTTTGGACTCATTCACCCAAATTGGAAAATGAGACCCACTAAGTATTTTAAAGTGAAATTTTTTTAGTGTTTTAGACATCCTTCTAGCCATCTCCATATTTTTAGGTTCATATATTTCATTTTGTAGCTTTTTTTTTTGTTTCATTTTCATTTCTAGGTCATGTAGTGAAGCTTCACATTGAATTAGGGTTTTTCTTTTCATATTACATTTCAACTTGCATTGCATTTGTCTTTTGAAGTCTCAACTTGGTGTTGAACCCTTTATTAAGTTACAATCAACCCCTTGTACAACCCTATTGCAAGATCTCTTTCTCCTTTGCATTGAGATCTCTAGGGTTATCCTTGAATGCTCTATGTCCTATAACCATATGATAGCACCATACCACTTTTTCATCATTTCATTTTGGTGAACCTACATTTATAACATAATAATTTTTATTTCGAGTGCATCATCATCCTAGATTTGACTTGCATTAACATTGCATTAGATTTTGCATTGTTTAATTTGCATTCTAGGGTTTCCTATTTTGTATTAGTGAAAGATCATAGAGTTTGCATTTTTCCATCTCATTTCACTAAAAATCAAGAAAAATCTACATTTTCACTTAGAATTCAGGCCATATAGCATAAACAACATAAAAATTAATTGAAATTTTATGAAAATTTTGAAAAAAATCCCTACTAGGACTCATTCACCACCTTGGGCGAATTAGTCCTTGTGCATATTTTGTATTGCATTTTTTGGCATTTAAAGTTCTATTTCTAAGTTTCTATTTGTTGTTTATAACTTTTTGTTTCAATTTCTATAATTTCTATTATATTCATTTCACTATTCTTGGATTATATTGCATTAAGTATCCCTTGTATGACTATTTGGTGTCCTACTACTAATACTATAGTGAGACGAAGTTTGAGACTCATGTCATCCCATGATAACACCATCATTGTGGATCTTGGGTTGTCTAGCTCTTTCACTCCTAGTATTTACACTAGCACACTAAGTATGGACCATACCCTTAAGAACTCTTTACCTCAAAGTAGTGTGATGCATGCTGAAACAAAAACTGATAGTATTCCACAAGAAAACATAATTCACATTCATGAATATTTAGAAAACCTCCAACATCAAGTGCAAAATGACAACATTTCAACTACTACCATCACTATTATAGATAACATTCACTGCATGCTTGAAAGTGAAGATGGACTTGACCTTATTCAAAACATACTTCAAATCTTTGGAAAACACCTCACCTCAACCACTAGTTGTCCTTTATCTACAAGAAATGTCACAAGCCAATGAGGAACTCAAATTCCTCCTCCCACAACAGTTGCTTCATGACCTACCTATATCGATCCTCAAGTCACAACAACAATGCAACCAACTAGTAATGTGATTCCTTCCTTGAGTATTTTCGCTAGCATCCCTAATACCTTTGTGACATCACATGTCATATCTCCTACCAGTTTACCACCTATAGGAATTCCATTCACTTGTCCCTCGAACACATACACCCCGTCACCTTTTTCACCTCCATCGCATAACACAAGAAGTGATCCTCTCATAAATCAACTTTTCCAAACTATTTCATCCCTTCAAAAAAAATCTCCACCATCAACCAAAATCAAAATGGCCCACCCACATATTATGTCATTACTAGTCCATTGTTCTTAGAGATATTTGGAGCATCGATGCCACAAGGTGTAGAGGTGCTAGATTTGAGAAATATGGAGGAAAGGGGGATCTTTCTAACCATGCTAATGGTTATACTACCTTATGTAGTGACTTTTCCTTGATGATAAAATCTTGGCTAATATTTTCCATAAGTCCTTGGAGGATACTTCCTTGGAGTGTATTTCTTCTTTATCAAACAACTCAATTCACTCATTTGATGAGATGTACGCAAAACAATGAAAAGATAATTGAATTTATCTCACACTACCAATTGCTCTATTCCAAAATTGATGACAAGGTTCCCAATCCTCACCTTCAAAATATGTTCATATAAAATTTACAAAGATACAAGACAAGCTTACCATGATCAAATTTCCCTCCTTTATGCATCTGTATACTACCCCTTGTGATTATTAAAATTCAGTTAGTAGTCAAGATACAAATTCCACTTCTAACTAAACTAGGAAGTTTGAGTCCACAAACCAAAAAAAATCCCAACCGTTTAGGAAACAAAATAAAGGCTTCCTTAAATTCAATCCCCCTCAACAAACAACTCAAAATACCAATAACCAAGTAGCTGCTATTAAAGTTGTAATACCCTTTAGCTATGGGGACGGAAAGAGACAATTCACTTCCTTACCTAATACCCTTCATAATACAATGACATAACTTTTAGAACAAAAAGATGATTACCCTGCCTCCTGTTAAACAACCCGATCCTAGTAAGCCATTACTTCCAAGCTATAGACCAAATTCTTATTTCTATTATCACTATAAAAATGGACATGACACAGAATAGTGCAAGCATCTTAAACATCTTGTGCAAGACCTCATTGATTCCAGTCATCTTTATGTTGGAGGTGTTAGTGATCAAGGAAATAAATTTGTTTCCCCTCCTAACCAAAACTTCCAAATATTTACCAACCCTATGCCTAAACATAACATTTCATTTGTCAAAGCTAGAAAAACTACAAATAATGATGTGATGAATGTTGATACGTATGATGATAACAATGATTCTATTCAACATGATTCTATAGATAATGATCCTATGGATGACATTCTAGAGTGATAGATGTCATTCCTCATAAGGGCCAAATGAAAAATCCTCTTAACATTGATTTATCCTCTAAAGATATACTTAAACATGCACCTGATGGTCCTCTTTACATAGTCGGTCATATCTATGACAAGCCCACTAATGGGATACTAATAGATCCTTTCTATGGAGAGAATGTGATCACTGAGGAATTCTTACTTTTGCATGAGCTTTATCATGATATATATGATAAACTGAAAGCATGGATCAAGATGCATAATGTTTTTTCTTTCCCTACGATGATATCAATCACTCTTCCCTTACAAATTGGAATGAAAACATTAGATATCTCATTGTCCATCATCCCGCAGTCGGACCAATTTTGTGGGAATCTAGACTATACATGGCTTCACTCCATGAAATTTTTCCCTGAGGTTGTGCATAAATACTTAAAGTTTCCTTTTGACTATGAAGTTTTTATCGTCCATCATAGTGGATTTAACCCATTGTTGTCCAAAGGTAACATTTTGTAATATTTATTTTGGCTCGAGCCTATAGAACCTATAAAACCATGAGAAGACTTCTTTTTCATGTCCTATCAAAATTTCAAGTCAAAGAAGATAGTAGAACTATCCCTTTGAAACATTTCCCCACCCACCATCGAATCTACCATCCTAGATGAAACCATGTTAAGCCTAAATAAATTCCAAACAATCAAGAGAACCCTATGAAAAAGCCTTCACCTACCTCTTATAAACAACCAAGAAACAATGAAAACACTCTTTGTATGCCTCCTAGAATAAAAAAAGTTTACAAAGTAAAAGAGAAAGTGGTTGAACAACCTCCCGTGGTTTCTTTCGTTCCTCCCCTTAGGGAAGAAAATAAATTTATGATTGATCAACACGCTACTACACAAACACAACTTGAAAATATAACTAAAAGAAATAGAGGTGCTAGAGAGTGTAGGTGTAGATGTTGTGCCCTTGCTCACAAGTTGATTGAAGAAATAAAAAAAGAAAATAAAAATCCAAACATGACTAAAGCAATGCGCGATGACTCTACTCTCATCCTAAAAGAAAACAATCTAATACAACAACAACAACAAAAAATTGAACCCTTCCTTGGACATTATCATTCAACCTCTTGTTGTGATTAATTTAGACGATGATGACAAGGTCGCTAAAATTGATGAAGAGTTACATAATGAATTGAACACATTGTTTTCCTCTTGCAGGAGCTTAAACGATAATTCTCTTAAGAAGAGTATTGAACTTGGTAATGGCCCTAGTTCAATACTTGTTATTGTCCCTTTGCCTAGTTTCCCGCCTTCAGTACACAATGAACACAATTATGATGCAGATAACCTACTTTAGGTTGAATCATATATGCCTTACTAGTATTTTGCATTATTTATTTCTCATTTTTATTTTTATGATTGCATGTGCATAATGTGATCCCCCATAATGTTTTGTTTGATGTCTCTCTCTCTCTCTCTTTGTGACATTGCTCTATTTGTACCTTCATTCTTCTCTATGTCATAAATATTTTATGTTTTTTCCTTTTATATTTTTTAGTTTTCCTGTGTTTTTCCTTTTTGGGATGATGTAAGGTGTCGAGAAATTCATGTCTCTTCCAAAGTTGATCCAAAAGGCTTTTCCTTTTCTTTTCTTTCTTTATATTTTCCTTGCGTTTTCCTTTTGGGGATGATGCAAGGCATCAAAACAAATTCATTTTTCTTCCATGTTGACCCATAAGGTTTTTATTTGTTTTCTAGATATCTTTGTGTCATTCTTCCAGTTCTATGAGTATTTTGGGAATGATGACAATTCTCAGCTATCTAAAAATACTATAGCAAGAACATATTGACCCCAAATCCATAGATACCTTATGTGTTTGGATTTTTATTTTTGGGTGAAAACCCTCTCTTTTCTTTTCTTTTGCATGACATAGCTTTACTTGGAAACATATGACTTGGCATATGGGTTTCCAAGTTGGCTCTCATTTCTTCTTTATTGTTCACATTTATCATTTTCTACTTTAAAGTAATTGCTCACAGTATGGTGTTTAGCAATTTCTTTAAAGTGGGGGCATACATTGGCATTATTATTTTTCATTTTTCCTTCTCATGGTTCATGGTGTAGTCTTCTTATTTTATATGATGTGTTTTTTTATTTGTGGTTGACATTGGGTATGATGTCCTTCAAGAGTGTGATCTCTCTTAGAATATTACATTCCTCTTAGTGGCTTGATGTGACACATTTCATCCACTAAGTTATCTATCTTTTATTCTTTGATTGGTCCTCTCTTGGAGAAATTATGCACAATGTTCCCTAAGTAAATACCTCACATAAAATAAGAAAGACTCCCTTCAACATTCCTTATTTTTTCATTTGCATTATTTCAGTTATATGGCTACCTTGCATAACACAACTTGAATTCCTATGGAGCCATCTTTTTTTTTCATGAGTTCCAAGCATACAAATCTTTGTTTGTCTCATGAAGCTCAAAAAACATTTATTGTGTGGTGCATTATCAAAGGTATCAGCCTGTATAAATTTCTATGGTTTGATGGGAATCCAAATGAGGGCATGAATTTCTCTTAGCCACTTGCATGTGTGTGTGAGTGCATACTGACCATGAGTGTATGTGTCTCACCTTCTTAGACTTCTCACCTAATGGACAACCTAGAGTTATGTTGACTTAGAGTGAGTATGCATTTTTCAGACAAACAAGCTAGATCTAATCCACATCGCATTGGAAAAATGGTGGAAGCTTGATCTACCCCTTTTTATTTTTCATGTTGTTTCATTTTCTTTATATCTTTGAAAGTGTGCTTGTGCCTTGTTGTTGCTCTTTATATCATTTTCATGTGTGTTATTCTTTTTCTATGTTATTTTTCCATAGTACCTTGGTCTTGGGGGCTTGTACAACCCCCTTGATCATGGCCATCCTATCTTACTAGCATTGGTGCATCTAAACCCCTCTTGATGATGACCATCCTATCTTGTTGGCGTTAGTGTATTTGGTATAATTTAGTGTGAGTTTGAAGCAATTTCATCCTCTCACTAAAGTAGGGTGTAGATGTAATGATGGAAAAAGGTCCCCCCCAACTTGGCCTTGATTTAGTGTTGTAATATGTCTAACATATTTACATTAGGTCTTGGGCCCTTGTGAACTAAATGAGCTTATTAGTGCCATGTTTAGAGTGTTGTAACACAGTTTCACACTTTTCTAGGGTTTTCATTAAAAAATGGCCTTCTTTATGCTTTAATTGGCCTTATTTTGCATCCACAAACCTTATTTAAAGCATATTTATGAGGATAATCTCAACAAAAATCATTACCCAGTCATAATTCAGGTGTTTTTAGCTTGTGTTGCCTAGATTTAGTGATTTGGGACTCATTTTCCACCTTAGGTGAGTGAGCGCTACCTAGGTTTTTGAATCCTGAACCTGGTTTCACACCTTGCTAAGAACTTTTAAGAATGGTCCCAAAAATTATGCATTGTGGGACTCATTCACCACCTTGGGTGAATGAGTCAGGCCATGTTGCTCAAAATCAAAATTAATTCTAATTTTTTGAAGTATTTTATCCTCCTAGATCTAATGTCGGCTTGTAGTGTTGTAATTTCAGGAATTCTTGCATAATTGAGTATAAATACAAGTTTCTTTCACTCATTTTCACCCCAAGCATTCAAGTATTCATCCTTATAGCAAGTTTGAGTTCACAAGTGCATTCAAGAATTCACAAGAGGATTCAAGAGTGTTTAGGGGAATATTATCAAGGATTTTAGAGCATTCTTCAAGCATCAAGCATCATGTCAAGGACTTCATGCATCATGTTTTTTTTTTAGCTAACAATTGTGATGTAGGGTTTTATGATTAAAACTAGCATTTCATTCAAGATCTATCACCTTCAAGAAAGAGTCAAGGTATACATATATTAGATCCATGTCACACATGTTTGAAACACTTCATTGATAGGGTTTGGTGAGTTGCAACATCATATTTTGTTCATTCATCATTCTCCATTACTATTTCATTCTATTTCAAGGTTTGATTACCAAAATGGGGTTTGACCAAAGAAAACCCCTATCCACTAACCGAACAATATTTTTCCCTCTCTTTTTTGTGTGTTTTGTAGGTCTAGGTTGAGGAAGAATTCAAGAGAAATATTGGAAGAAGTTTTCAAAGTTGTCATGAAGCCTTGGAGAACATTGGAGATCACCTATAGGTTGATTTATAGAGATTTAGATCCAAAAATCAATTAGGAAGGATACGATAGAAAAAGAAGAGTAGGATTAGACTTTGAAATTTTAGAAAACCATAACTATAATGATTCACCACATCTAGCAAATGAGTCCCAGTTTCAATCAAAATTCAGATTTTTACAGATTCACATACCCATTTGGTGATTCCTGTTTCTACACAAAAATCCAAATTTTGGACTAATTCACCCTACTTGCAGAATGAGTCCCACTTAGAATTAAAGGTATAAATTATAGTGTTTCATACCTCCTTCCAACCATATCTAAATGTCCAAGTGCATACATTTCATTATGTAGCTTTTTGTTTTGTTTCATTTTCATTTCTAGGTCATTTAGTGAAGCTTTACATTGAATTAGGGTTTTGCATTTCATCTTACATTTCAACTTGCATTGCATTTTCCTTTCAAAGTCTCAACTTGGTGGTGAACCCTTTATTAACTTACAATCATCCCCTAGGAAAACCCTATTACAAGATCTCTTTCTTCTTTACATGGAGATCTCTAGGGTTATCCTTGAATGAAATTGGAAAGTGGGTGTTCTCTATGTCCTAAAACCATATGATAGCACTATACCACTTTTTCTTCATTTTAGTGTCATTATTCTAGTTCTATGAGTATTTGGGGAATAATGACATTTTTGAGCTCTATAACAACTAAAGATATATTATCCCTGAATCCATAGATCCCTTATGTAGTTTTGTTGGCAACCCCTTCCTTCTTTTTCGTGATGTAGCTTTATTTTAGAAACATATGACTTGGCATAGGGATTTATGAGGAAGCTCTCATGTATTAGGAGTTAATATTGTCTAATTTAAAGAAATTTCTCACAATAGTGTTAGGAACTATGTTAATGTGAGGGCATACATCAATAATATCTTTCAACATTTTTCATGTTTCATGGTGTGATTTTATTTTTTCCTAAGATGCACCCTTTTCTTGGTGGTGGCATTAGGTTTGATTTCCTTCAAGAGTGTGATATTTCTTAGTGTATTGCATTCCTCTTAGTGGTGATGCGACACACTACATTCCCTAAGTTGTGAAACTTTTATTCTTGACTTGTCTTCCCTTAGAGACATTAGGCATGATGATCCCTATGAAGAAGACCTTACACAAAAAAAATAAGATCACCTTGAACAAAAACTTTTATATATATATATATATATATATATATATATATAATGTTGATAAGTGTTTTTCCTAACGTAGCTTGCTAACCTTATGAAGCTTGAACTCTTAATAAAAGGCCACCTAGCATAACACACCTTGCTTTCCTGTAGAGCCTTGCATTATGGTACCTTATTAAAGTTATCAGGAGGACAAATTTGATATGGTATGGGATCCTAATATGATTCTCCCAATTTCCACCCCTTTTTTGGTTTTTTTTGTGCCTTATTGAAGTTATTAGAGGGATAGATTTGGTATGGTTAGTATGATGAAAATACAACACAAATGAATGAATTTCTCATTGTACAATGAGAGTTGACATAGAGGCATGACTTTCTCACTAAGCCACTTTGTTGGAAGTCTCACCTAGTAGACAACTTTAAGTTCTACTACCTCAGAGTGAGTGAAAACTGAAAGCTTAGATATGTTCAACATCGCATTGGACAATCTAGGCTTGATCTTTTTGGTCTTTGATGTTTTATGACTGTGTAGCTTTCTCATTGTTGCATACATATGTGTCTTGAATTTTTAGTTTAGTGTGAGTTCAAAATGGGGTCATACTCTAACTAAAGTGGGAAAAAAATGTAGTGTCAGATAAAGTATCCCTTTTTCCCCATTTAATTTGGGAATAATTAATAGTAAAATAGGCTTAATTATTCCTTAATTTAGTGTTGTAATATGTATTTCATATTCACATTAAGCTTAGGGACCTTTTAAATTAAATGGACTTAATTGTGCCTTATTTGGGGTGTTCTAAAGTGTATATTTACAATTTCACACTAATCTAGGGGTTTATTATTTAATTGAGCTTAATTTTCCTCAATTGGCCCCTTTAGTTTAAATCCAAGCCTAGTTGAATGCAAATTCTGAGGGATAAAACCAGACATTCATAAATTCCATTACACAACACTTAATTTTAGAAGGTGTGTGTCCTAGGTAGGTGACCTAGGATCCATTCGCCACATGGAAAATGGGTCCTCACTAGTTCTATGATGTTATTTTTACATAACATTTCACATTTCTCGAAGTGTGTCTTAGGTAAGTGGCCTAGGATCCATTTTCCACATGGAAAATGGGTCATCACTTATACATAAGACTCCTCTTTGAAATATGATTTTGGTGGCATTTTAATGAATTCAAATCCATAATTTGATGTCGGCTTGTGATAATTGAATTTCAGGTATTAATGATAAGATACTTATAAATACAAGGTTATTTCACTTAGTTTCATCGGATAATTTTTAAGCAAGCATCCTAATAGAAAAAATTATGATGAAGAGAGCATTCAAGGGCATATTTGAAGGATATTATTGCAGCAATCAAGATTCCTATTGTCATTTCAAATATTTAGTGCATCATGCATGTTGTTGAGCTAATGTCTTGATGTACCATTCAAGATCAGTTGAAGCATATTCAAAGAAAATGTTCTAATAAAGTTTAATGATTAGGGTATGTGTAGGATCATGATGGGCCAAAAAGTGGTGATATGATGGGAATTTGTAGGGTATGTGGCTGACAACCTTTTTTTTACCCAAAATTGATGAAACGAAAAAGGTTTTTAGAGGAGATTATCAACTTTCCACCAATATCAATTATGTTTTACTTTGAATTTAATAAATAATTATTATTTATTTTCTATTTGAATTACGACTAAAATCCTGATTGATAGGCTAATTGAAAAACATCTATATCTTTCAAATGATATCACATTCTATGATTTGCATACTATAAGATTAAAAAAAAAAAGACGAATTTCATGAAGTTTTGACCAAGTTAAGGTGGTCAAACATACGAGTTTTTATATTTTTTAAAAGTTGCAATAAAAAATTCATAATTAATTATTTACTTGGAAAAAAGTTACAAAAAAATATGCATCACATTGGGAAATGAGTCGTCTATTTATATATAAAATATTATAAAAAAATATTATTAGTTTATTGTGGTTTGGGTGGTTAGACAGACACCTACTTCTTATTTTTTCCCTGAAATTTAAGTACTACTGCATTGAAATTTTAAATTTTCACCAAATAGATTTTAAAAAATAAAAACTAAACCTAGTATTTTAGAAACTACATTCAATTTTCTACAGATTCTATTCTTACATATTTTTTAAATAATATAGGTAACTTATTCAAATTTTTACTTCAAGTTGCCTAACTTTGATTTTTTTGAATTTTTTGCCACTTGAGGGCCTGTTTTTTCCATGATGATCCTGCACATACCCATAAAGATCTACATTTATTGAGGTTACTTCATGCTATATTGTAGATTTATCCAAGTCTCAACTAAAGTGTGGTGAGTTGTGACATTGTTTATTCATTTATCATTCCTTTATGCATTGTTTCATTTCAAGGTTTAATTACCAAAATGGGGTTTGACCAAGGAAAACACATATTCCCTAACAAAGATAATTTTCTATCCTTTGATGTGTGATTGCAAGTTTTAGGTTGAAAATAAATTGGAGAAGAAAATTGGAAAAAAATTCAAAGTTTTGAAGAAAGCTGTTAAATAAAAAAAATGAGATACAAGATTTATTTTTGGCTTTTTGATAGTGTTCAACTAGGATCTAGGAGTGCAGACTGAGAGGAAAAAAACCCAATTTTTTTTTTCAAAGCCCTATCCAGGATCCATTTTCCATAGGGCGAATGAGTCCTTAGTGAGGTCCAAAAAAGCAATTTTCGCAATAGGTACACAAAATTTTACCCCTTCTAGATCTGCCTTTTTACTAGTACTTGGGATAGATTTGATGTATGTTTCTCATTAGCATAATATAGAAAACATATTGAATGAAATTAGAGAGTAAAATAGGTGAATCATTTTGTTTCATCTTGATAAACCTATTTTCCTCCTTTTCAATTTTATTTTTTCTATGGATCATTCTAAGGTTCCTTTGCTATCATTATATAAATGTTCAACATGGAATGAACATGCATGAAGTGCTCTTGGATTTCCTTGTAACCTAGTTTCTGAAGATTTATTATTTCAAGATTTAACCTAGTAAAAGTTTATCAAATTGATAATTAACTAATGAGCCTTGATCCTAAGAACTTTGAAAACATACAAGACTAAGGCTAACAATCTAAGCGAGAATTAAAAATAATTTTGAATTGAAAATAAGGATATTAAATTGATCTATAATACATTGAAAAAAAATCGTCCTAATTTTGTTTCTTTTGCTTCTAGATTTCATGCGAATAGGATGAATATAGGGTTTTCATATACTACACCTCCATTTCCATATTTTTTTGAAATGTTAATACATGAGAAACAAAATCTTCTATCGATGGGTCTCATCAAATCATCTAAATATTAGGAATTTCTAGTTATTCAAGTGAAGGAATCATATCATTTTGATAAGAAATAAAAGAAATAAAAGAAATCCACATTTAAATTAACCAAAGAATCTATCCTCTTCTATAGAGAAATAATCTAAGAAGGGGAAGCCTACCCTTTCATATTGCAATAATCTTGGGCATGATGAACATTCTTGTTATAAGAAGGATATTGACAAATTAAAACATCTCAAAAAAAAGAATCATATTGATTTACCTTATAGAATGTCTGAGTCAACTTCTTCTTCTTCAAACATGTACATTAAGGAAAAAGGTAATACTGGTTTGGTTACTACATTAGGAAGAAAAGGCACAACCATTTATGCTCTTGCATGTCTTGTATTAGGGAGCTAACTTTTAGATTTAGGAGTACCTTATCACATGGCATATTTGAAGTCTATATTCTCTTCTTTTGAGCTTTATGCTATGTCTCCTATATTTATGTAAAACAATACATATATATCTGTAATTAGGAAGGGATCTATTACTATTGGGGAGGTCAATTTCAATGATATTTTAATTTTGGTCTCTTTTCATTCATTGTAGTAAGATCTACATCATCTTCTAGCTACATCTACTTGGGATGCATACCTAATAAAAATTGGAGGTTTTTTTTTAGTCCCATATTTTGGATTTTGGAGATATCTTTGATTGCATACATCTTCTCTTTCATGAAGATGATCCTTCTTTAGTTGTTGTTAGGGAAAACCTTGGCCCTCTTGTTCATTCACTACATGATCATTCTTTGCAGTTTGATGTGAGTGGATACTTTTGGATAGTATTTGGATGAGGCGTCTTTCTCTTTAGATAACATATCCTTGTCTTTTGATTGCATTCTACATCCATCTCTAGGAGATTTTAGATTGTCCTCTTTTGTAGTGTGGCCTAGAACGCCTGCTTGGAGGCGTCAAAATTTTAACAATTACATGGAGACACTTGAGTGTGGTTGAGAGAAATCACATATCATCCTTGTTCCCACATCTTAATTTCAAGAATGGTAAGACATCCTACATACTATTCTAGTAGTGTTTCTTCCTTTTGGGAGGAACATTGTTTGGCTAGATTGCATCATCTTCAGTATTCAATGTCAAGATTCTACCATTGCAACAAACTCACAATTTAGGTGGGTAGCATGTTTCTTATTCTTCTCTCTTATGGTGGGTCTTTTTTGTTGAATGGGGTTTTGTCCCTCTCATTCATCATTAGAAGAATTGTGTATTTCATCTCTCATTTGGGAGGATTTTTGTCCCACTATGTTTTCTCCTTTTCTCTATTTCCGAGAGATTGAATTTTTACATGGGTTCCTAACATGGCCTCATAGTTGAACACATCTTTGAATCATATGCATAATAACATACTCCCTAATTTTAACTTAAGGGGGTTCTTGGTGTAGTGAGTCCTTTTACCTATCTAGTTGTCTAATAGGTCCTATTTAGATGTTAATCCCACTTAGGTCCTATGTGTATTTTGTAGAAGTCTTATTTATGTAGATAAGATCTTATCATATCTTATCTAGTTAGCTTTTATTTAATGCTTATTTCATAGGTCATTTAATAATGTTCATGTAGTTGTATCATTATATAAGATTAAGACACATGTCAAGATCTTGTATAATCCTATCTCACAACTTTCCTTTATAACCAAGGAATTATATGTGCATCCTAATTCAATCCAATCAGTCCAATACAAGTACAGTGTTGAATATTGCATATTTGCTATAATCTTGCATCCATTATTGTAAATTCATGTTCTTTATTTTCTATCCTGTAGAAGGCTATTGTTGGTTTTTGTAGGCAATCCTAGAGGCTTGAGTCCTTAAGTAACTTGAACACGCCTTAGATAGGGGAACCTAAATTAGAGTCTAGTGTCCTAAAGGGACACTAGCACCCAATTAGGACCCTAGCACCTTAGTTGCACCTAGATTCCTCAATAGTCTAGGGTTCCTAATTTGGTAATAGGCACCCTAATTTTGACAAAACATTCTTATACACTAAAAAATGAGCTACTAAATGCATAGAAATTGAAAGTATGACTAACCTCTTGTGTTTGCACTCCTTACACAATGGGATCTCCCAAGGCCTATAGCATGATCACATAATATGGTTATCCTCATGGAATATTCACTCCTAAGGATACTTAGACCCCCTCAAGATGCTCTCAAATTGAAAAGTCATATTCAATGGTGAAAATGTTAATTTCTTTACTATTTATAATAAATATAAAGAATGAAAAACATGTTTTTCCCTTCTGTTTCATTCAAACCATTGTTCATTGAAGTCATCAAAACATGGGATTGGAAGCTCCTATATTCAGATAATCTATTGTGATAGAATCCTAGTTCTACCCTTGTTCTTCTCCAATTCTTTATATCTTAAAATGTTGTTTCAATAAATGACCCTACCAAAAGTATTTTCATGAAAACCCTAAATAGTTTGATCTGGAAAGATCTCTACCCTGTTCCTACATCCAAAAAGAAATAAAAAATAGGGGGGAATATATATACCCACAAATTTCATTCTCCTTAGAATTTTTGGGACTAACACATTTATTTGTATTTGTAGGACGATTCTAGTTTTGTGACAAGTAGATTTTTTAGGATTTGGTTCCTAATTTTATTGTTTTACTGGTAACTACATTGGGGGCTTCATTCTCTCACTTGGGAAAGTCTTACACTCTCTATAGTATCCTTTTTGTGTTCTTTTTTTTTGTTTTATAATTTACTTTCTTTAATTTAGCTATAATATTCCTATAATGTCATATGATTTCTAAAGTGGGAGCTAAATGTAGCATCATAAATAATGCTCCTTGAGGGTGAAATCCTATTTTCATGCTTATTTGGTGCTTTCTTTGGTATCCACCACTTTATTAATTTTTGTATCACTTCCTTGTGTTGACCTCACCTTCCAACTCAATATAATGTTCTAATACTATCTTGAAAATAGCTTGTTAATGACATTGTATCTTTTAAGTTGAGACACATTCTTAAATTTTAGGAAATTACTAAGTCAAGGGACCTCAAACATATAATCCACACTTTAATGAGTGTAAAACACTTGGACAGATGTGTGGGTACACCAATCTTGGTATTTTTAATGAAAATGCAAGTCACAAGTGTCGACCTTTATCTTGCATGACGTCAATTCAATTTCAACATTTAGTGCTAAAACATTCCCAAAATTCAAATTTAAATTAGTAAGCCTACACTTAATTGTATTCCTATGTATCCCTATTTAAATGTGAAACTTTATTACAAAATACATACTATTAAAATGACAATGAAGCTCTACCAAAATTGACATCCTATTTTACAAATTTTTAAGCAAGCTTTTTTAATTTATGAAGTTTTATCAAAATGATTGAATTTTGAAGTAAATGAAAGAACACATTGGAATCTAGGGTTTTTGGATTGCTTCGACATCTCTCAAACACATTAGGACCTAATTTTAGTGAACTCGTTCTCATCTTCAAACTTTAATCACTTTGCTACCTTATGTTAGGTATTTTTCTATGTTCTCTTTCCCTTCAGTATTTGAATATCTCTTGGGTTGGATCTTATATTTACTTTATTGTGTCATATAGGACTCTAATCTAAAAAAAATGAGTAGGGTTTTATCATTTCATTTACATGTTATTTATTGTTACATTTTAGACACACTAAATATTCATAACACACTCTTATATATCTTATAAAATTGACTAAATTCCTAGAGGAAAAAATACAAAAAGTAGTATTTTACTTAGGAAAGATCCTATATAGTCTCCCCTCTCCTCTCTTTTGTTTTTTTTATATGATTAGGTGAAAAGATTATAGCGTTCAAAATATGATAGTGTTGGATATATCTATAACTTTCAGACCTTGATTCGAAGTATTAAAATCCCTAGGACTGGGGTCCTCACACACCTATCCTGTAATACCCCTCATACTGTTTAGACTTATTAATTTCTATACTTTAACATGATACTATTAGGGTTGATTTGGTTGGTTGTAGTTTGATGATGTTGTTTCCTTGAGTGGACCTATTCGTTTGATATGACTTTATTAGGAGGATTAATGATACTCTGTGCGTTGTTTGGAATATTTATTTATTTAAATGAATTGTCATTAATGTTTATATGTCAATGTGATGAGTTTATGGTGATGTTATTTAATTCAGTATTATTATATGATGCAATTGTTTAATAATTAGTTAAGATGCAGTAGTTTAATATCATGTTATCTTATGTCAATTTGGTTAGAAATGTTAGCTCATTATTGATATTATAATTGTTAGAATAGATTAGGTGAGAGGACAGTGTAGCATCACTCGTTCACGAGTGCCCTGCTACACTGCAATTCCTTCTCATGATAGGATGTTGATTTTATGTATATATGTACATGTGCTACTTGACGTTTATTTGGATGCAGGATTGCAGGAATAAGTCTCGATTCCACCTGCTTCGGCAGGACAGGGCGAGCAATAAATTAACCCAATGGGTAAAAGTTGAAAAAGGGAGTAGGCTTGGAAGTGTCCCCGTCCCAAGTCCGTCGTCTGTTGTGAGTCGTTGTGTTATGATTGAAGTTTTGTCTTGTCTTGTATGTAGTTTTATTGTTGAGTATTTATTTTATTCTTGGGTAGTGTTTAATTAATTAATCATATTGCATAAAATAATTAATTAAGGTTGCATTGTTATTTGATTTAATTGAGAGTTAGAAAAATGTTAAAATTAAATGAATAATAAATTAAAAGTGATTTAATTAATTAAAAGTGCAAATAATTATAATTAAATTAATATTGTTGAGAGTAATTAAATATTATTTTTTATTAATATTAAATTAGGAAATTATGTGAAGATAATATCTAAATTTAAATAAATTATTTTAATTAAAATTTTAGATATGTGTGAGCTTTTAAAAGCTGAAAAAGGGCCAATAAGGAAAGAGGCTTTTTGGAAAAGAAAATGGAAAAAGATTTATTGATTTTATTTGGTGATTTATTTTTTTTGGATGAGAAAATTAGAGAGACACAAGTTTTCTGGTGTTTTTTTTATAGTTTTTTTTTGAGATCTAGAAAAGAAAAATAAGAAAGTTAGTTTTGGGTTTTTTTTGAGGTTTTCTTCTGGGTAAAAATTATTGCGAGTTTACAAAGAAAGGATTATTCAGTAGAATATTGAAGGCAGAAGGTCGAGAAAGGAGTTACAGGAGGAATTCGAGAGGAGGTTACAGGCGGGATTCTCCTTCAGACACAAGATTCCAGGTTTTCGCCTTTTAAATTATTAATACTTCGTAGGTCTGTAAACAAATCTGAATGCTATGTTTTCAAAAAATTGTTTGAATGAAGTTTAAGTTTTGAAAACTTGTTTGTATGTAAAACTCTCGAATCTTCTGTAGTAAATTATAGCAGAACTTGTTTTAAAATCCTTCAACGCAGTTTAGTAGAGAAAACTAGTGTGCTTGAAATATAAAACAAAAAGAATCATTTCTGATGGAAGATCGAATTTGCATGTTTAAATTTATATTGAGTTATTGAAGATCCATGGTTGAGTTACTTAGAATCTTGGGTTAAATATATTTATTCATATTCAAAGATTAGAGATACATTTATTATCATTCTGATTGAATCGATTTTCTGGGTTAATATCTATCTTGTATGAAAACCTGAAGTTTTTTATTGATTTGTCATAAGTTTTGTTTAAATATAAATTCTCTATATATTATTTATTATATTGATATAAATTAATTGTTGTGTATATATTTATAGATTTAAGCATTTGTTTATACAGAATAAATAAATGGATGTATTTGTGCCTGTATGCTGGGCCTCGGGTTCTGTGTACTGAATATAGTATTTAATTATTGAGTTTTAATTTTGTTTTAAAATGAATAAAAGACGTCTGGACGAATTCAATTTTCGAAATTCGTGTTATTTTAGTTTATAAAATCTGTATGTTTTATATAAAAAAATAAAATAAAATAAAATAAATAAATAAAAATAAAAGTTAAATTTTAATTATTGGGGTGTGGGGGTCGGCCGAGGCCGTACCACCCACGGCCCCCACTGTGGTGCTGCCGCCGCCATCTGTGGTACGTAGCCTGTGGGGACCGCGGCCACCACAGCCCGTGGTACATAGTACCACAGGCTGTGGGGGGGCTGCGGCCACCACAGGGTGGCACGCAGTACCACCGCCTGTGGGGCCGGCCTCCCAGGCCGTGGTACAGTGAAAATAAATTTAGAATTTTTTTTTAGTTTTATTTTTTATGCGTTTAAATTTGGATTTTGGGTTATAAATTAATTTATATAATTCAATTTATATAATTCGATTTATTTTATTTTATTTACATTTGGTTTATAATAATATATATATATATATATATATATTATTTGATATAAATTTACTATATATTATTTAATATATATATGTATATAATATATATATATATTATTATATATGTATAAAAGAATTGTTAATTCTATAATATGTTTTTTTTTATAAAATGATTGTTATAAAAATATTTTATGTTTGGATAAATATTTATATATTAATTTTGTGATGTTTCGATCAAAATTTAATATGATAATTTTTATGTGATATAGTTTAATTGAGGAATTGGAGATAAGCTGTGGGATCATAATTAAATCGAATAGTTAAAATTTAAATGTATGATGTTATCATGTAATTGTGTGAATCTGAATTTGACAGTGTGTTTTGTTTGAATCGAATAACCTCGAATTGTTGATTTATTTGTTTGATGAAACTGTTGAGTTTTGGAAATATTCTTGTATGGAGTTGTTTTTAAGTACTCGTTCTCTTGAGGTTATTTGTTAAGTTTGTGGTGGTATTCTCTTCTTTGTTTAATCATGTTGTATGGGAAAACCCTAGATTCACCTTACTGTTCGTAAGAGTATAAGTTATTGTTAAGGGCTTCCAGAGATGGAATGCGTGTCTTTCATGTTTCTTTTATTTCTCCGTGTCAGGTAAATGGGGTAAGGGTCTATGTAAGTCTTCCAGAGAGGTTTTCTTGAGTGTGGGTTCATTTTGGTGAATCGCTTTGATGTATTGTACTATGATGTTGTACCCGGTTTCCATGAACGGGGATTTGTGCCTCCTGGGGAATAGGAGTGGGTAACAAGATTTGCACCTCCTTTGGAAGGAGTGTGTTTCCATATTTGGTTCCTCCAGTGTTCGGAGTGAGTTCCTGGTTTTATTTTCTCCTTGGATTGGAGAGGTTTTGTTGTCTAGTTACTATTGTGGTATTGTACTTTGTTGTGTTGTCGATAGGAGAGTGGCTCTTTGTGGGGGTCCGGCACACAAAGGGGCGCCAGGGTAACCTACCTAGAGTTTAATTAAGTGATAATCTAAATGAATTAATGGGGGGGCTTTCACACTAATAAAGATAAAGGATGTCTCTCTCGTGAAGCAAGTGAATGATAAGGCTCGAGATGAGATGGGATGCATAGTTTTGCGTGAGGGTCCGGCGGCCGGTAGAGGCAAGCCAGGGTAACCCAGGATGGGGGTCCGGTAGCCTAGGAAGGTTGAGCCAGGGTAACTCATGGAAATTTATGCATGACACTCTTCCTATGTCGATAGTTGATTAGTTATTGTGCGATGTTCATGATCTTTGTTCTCTGGAAGCATTGTAACCTCGTGTTAAGTGATATTGTGTTTGTAGTTGTAAGTGACTTCGTGATTATAGATGTTAAGTGATTTTGTGTTTGTGTGATTAAGGGATTTATTGATTTGTCTTTGGTTATTGTTGGAAGTAGTCTTTGATATTATGTCTTGAGTTTTCATTGATGTTGTGATTATGACTTGTTGTTATGTTCTGAAGTGGTGTTGTTGTGCCTTTGGAATTGTTGTTGTGAGTTCTCTAGTGGTCTTTGATGTTAAAGTTGTCTATTTGGAGTTAGTCTTTGTTATTGTTAGCATGCTTGGTCGGGGACCCTTCCTTGTCTACTCTCAGCACGGGGGTGGTTGGGTGGAACGTGCTTCGCACCCCATTGGGTTCCCTCTTTTGTTGCAGAGGTATCTTTTACTTGCAGGTTTTGGTGGATGTTGATGATCCAGTGTCCTTATGTACCAGATTGATGTATATACTTCATATGTAATGTATTCATTGATGTATTGTCTCCCACGTGTGTTGGGATGACCTCCTTGTAAATTGTATATGTGGTTATTGAGATGTATGTTTTGACAATTCTATTTTACTATCGTTTGGATGTAATAACTATTCAGGCCATGTATTTATTCAGGATCATTTGTTATAGTTGGTTATGTTGATTTATATCTATCAAAATTATGTAACACTTTATATCGTTATAATTCCATGTATTGCCATCTATGCGTATGTTATTAATATGGTTATTGTTTAATGGATATTTAAATGATGATATGGGAATGTATAGATTTATGTAATGGATTAATTATTGTTATCTTATTATCGTTGTTATGGATTAGTGTAGTCATGTCACTTTGTGTACCCCATTGGAACTAGTTGTGCCTCTTAATACATTGTTATGTTATAATACTTAAGTATGTTATTATATTCTTTAAAAAAAAAAATTGTTCCGTTGTTATTAGTTCCTTTGGGGTTCGCACGGCGGGGCGTGACAGCTTGGTATTAGAGCCCAAGTTTAAACACTGGGTGCTCTGGGATAATGTGGACCCATTAAGTTGTTAGTTGTGTAGGTAATACTCCAGGCATTATGAGCCATGGCGTTGACCTAGGTGCTTTGTTCATTAGTTTATGTTTTCCTTTTTGGGTTGATTTGATTTGGTTACCCAGAAGTTGTTGTTATGTGGTGTAGGTCCAATGGCGCAGGAAACTAGTGGAAGGGATAGGACCCTCAGTGTAGTGTACAATGCACCGATATCCTTCCTACTGGGAGAATGCATTATGGACAATTATGTTGTGTGTGAATTTTGTGTGTTGTGTGTAGTGGATGACAACCAGCTTTGTTGTTATGTCCACCCTTGTATGTCTTCTTGTGCTTTACCTCATTGTGCAAGCGATTTCCTGATTGACCCTATGTGGTTTTGGAGTTGCTTTTGCGTGTTTATTGTATGGAATTAAGGAATATGGTAATAGGAAATGAATGAATAGGTTGTTAGTTGTTTAGAGTTTTTAATTATGTACCTTGTCTTATGTTGTGGTGTGTATCTTTTCAGGATCATGCCACCTAAGCGGGGTCGTAAGGTTCTTAGTCATGTAGGTGGTCGAGGAGGTAATCAACATGATGCACCTCCCATTGTTTCCCATGTTTCTGATCATGTGGATCGTCAAGCTTCTCAGTTTGTGCCAGAGGTTAGTGTTCAGCATCAGGATCAACCAGGGATTGGTGATGCTCAGATGCATCGCTTGCTTGAGGAGACTCTTGCTCGTTTGGGGCCTAGGCCGGATGGGGATCAGAAAGTTGTAGGAGAGAGAGATCGGGTTTCAGCTCCATCTTAGGTAGACATGGCTACTCACATGAGAGATCTCCTTAGAGCTCATCCACCCACTTTTGATGGTTTGGGTAGTGGTTCAGAGGCTGAGACTTGGCTGTTTGATTTGAATAGGTGCTTTGCCATGCATCCGTATGGTAGCAACACCAAGGCTAGGTGTGCGATCATGCACTTGAGGGATTTCGCATCTACTTGGTGGAGGTTAGAGGAGCAGAAACTCCATTTGGATATGGGAACTATATCTTGGGAGTTGTTCCTAGAGCGGTTCAAAGCTCAATTCCTCTCTGATCGTTGGCGCCAACGCCGTGGAGATGAGTTTCATGCTCTACGACAGTTGGATATGACAGTGGATCAGTATGAACATCGCTTCTTTGAGCTCAAACAGTTTGCGGGCATAGGTGATGATGAGGGTATGTTAGTACAACATTTCATTAGGGGTTTAAACCCCCAGTTCAGTGGTGGTGTTCGGGTATTTGAGCCGAAGACCATGGAGGTAGCTGTAGATAAAGCTCACATTGTTGAGGAGAATTTAGCTTTGGCTTTAGGTGGTTAGGTGGGAGTTCAGTTTGGTGGTGCACCTTCTTATGGTGTTGGTTCTCAGTGTGGCCAATCTCAGGCTACAGGGTTTGCTAGAGGGCATCAGTCACTTGCTAAGGGTGGACAACAGCAGTCTTCGCAGTCTAGGCAGCATAATTCTCAGTCCCAACCTGATAGAAGTTGGAGGCAAAAGAAGAGAGATAGGAGTTGGATACAGGCTCATCGTGATCATGTTGATCAGCTTGCTCAGAGTTCTCAGTCGGCGTTCAGTGGAGGTGGTTTTCCACGATCTAGTGGAGCTCCAGCTATGCAAGGTTTCAGCAAAGGGACAGGATGTTTCTCTTGTGGTCAGCAGGGCCACTTTGCTCGTGAGTGTCCTCAACAGGACAATTCTGGTTGTAGTCAGAGGCCGGCAGTTTCAGAGCCGATAGTAGGAGATGCGGATCGATCACATAGGGCATTCACTGCGGTGGATATCCGTCAGGTCGAGCATCTGGGTGCAATTCATCCTTTGGTTTCAGGAGTTGATCCTCACAGATCAAGGTTCTGAGTCAGTTAGTGTTTAATTGGTTTTGTGGGAGTTCCATCCCTATTTTGTTTAATGGCTTCCAGGAGTAAGCCATGTCCTAGGGGGGGAGGATGTAATACCCCTCATACTGTTTAGACTTATTAATTTCTATACTTTAACATGATACTATTAAGGTTGATTTGGTTGGTTGTAGTTTGATGATGTTGTTTCCTTGAGTGGACCTATTCGTTTGATATGACTTTATTAGGAGGATTAATGATACTCTGTGCGTTGTTTGGAATATTTGTTTATTTAAATGAATTGTCATTAATGTTTATATGTCAATGTGATGAGTTTATGGTGATGTTATTTAATTCAGTATTATTATATGATGCAATTGTTTAATAATTAGTTAAGATGCAGTAGTTTAATATCATGTTATCTTATGTCAATTTGGTTAGAAATGTTAGCTCATTATTGATATTATAATTGTTAAAATAGATTAGGTGAGAGGATAGTGTAGCATCACTCGTTCACGAGTGCCCTGCTACACTGCAATTCCTTCTCATGATAGGATGTTGATTTTATGTATATATGTACATGTGCTACTTGACGTTTATTTGGATGCAGGATTGCAGGAATAAGTCTCGATTCCACCTGCTTCGGCAGGACAGGGCGAGCAATAAATTAACCCAATGGGTAAAAGTTGAAAAAGGGAGTAGGCTTGGAAGTGTCCCCGTCCCAAGTCCGTCGTCTGTTGTGAGTCGTTGTGTTATGATTGAAGTTTTGTCTTGTCTTGTATGTAGTTTTATTGTTGAGTATTTATTTTATTCTTGGGTAGTGTTTAATTAATTAATCATATTGCATAAAATAATTAATTAAGGTTGCATTGTTATTTGATTTAATTGAGAGTTAGAAAAATGTTAAAATTAAATGAATAATAAATTAAAAGTGATTTAATTAATTAAAAGTGCAAATAATTATAATTAAATTAATATTGTTGAGAGTAATTAAATATTATTTTTTATTAATATTAAATTAGGAAATTATGTGAAGATAATATCTAAATTTAAATAAATTATTTTAATTAAAATTTTAGATATGTGTGAGCTTTTAAAAGCTGAAAAAGGGCCAATAAGGAAAGAGGCTTTTTGGAAAAGAAAGCGGAAGAAGATTTATTGATTTTATTTGGTGATTTATTTTTTTTTGCATGAGAAAATTAGAGAGACACAAGTTTTCTGGTTGGAGTTTTGCTCTGTAGTTTTTTTTTGAGATCTAGAAAAGAAAAATAAGAAAGTTAGTTTTGGGTTTTTTTTGAGGTTTTCTTCTGGGTAAAAATTATTGCGAGTTTACAAAGAAAGGATTATTCAGTAGAATATTGAAGGCAGAAGGTCGAGAAAGGAGTTACAGGAGGAATTCGAGAGGAGGTTACAGGCGGGATTCTCCTTCAGACACATGATTCCAGGTTTTCCCCTTTTAAATTATTAATACTTCGTAGGTCTGTAAACAAATCTGAATGCTATGTTTTCAAAAAATTGTTTGAATGAAGTTTATGTTTTGAAAACTTGTTTGTATGTAAAACTCTCGAATCTTCTATAGTAAATTATAGCAGAACTTGTTTTAAAATCCTTCAACGCAGTTTAGTAGAGAAAACTAGTGTGCTTGAAATATAAAACAAAAAGAATCATTTCTAATGGAAGATCGAATTTGCATGTTTAAATTTATATTGAGTTATTGAAGATCCATGGTTGAGTTACTTAGAATCTTGGGTTAAATATATTTATTCATATTCAAAGATTAGAGATACATTTATTATCATTCTGATTGAATCGATTTTCTGGGTTAATATCTATCTTGTATGAAAACCTGAAGTTTTTTATTGATTTGTCATAAGTTTTGTTTAAATATAAATTCTCTATATATTATTTATTATATTGATATAAATTAATTGTTGTGTATATATTTATAGATTTAAGCATTTGTTTATACAGAATAAATAAATGGATGTATTTGTGCCTGTATGCTGGGCCTCGGGTTCTGTGTACTGAATATAGTATTTAATTATTGAGTTTTAATTTTTGTTTTAAAATGAATAAAAGACGTCTGGACAAATTCTTTTTTCGAAATTCGTGTTATTTTAGTTTATAAAATCTGTATGTTTTATATAAAAAAATAAAATAAAATAAAATAAATAAATAAAAATAAAAGTTAAATTTTAATTATTGGGGTGTGGGGGTCGGCCGAGGCCGTACCACCCACGGCCCCCACTGTGGTGCTGCCGCCACAGTCTGTGGTACGCGCGGTACCACAGCCTGTGGGGACCGCGGCCACCACAACCCGTGGTACATAGTACTACCACCAGGGTGGTGCAGTACCACCGCCTGTAGGGCTGCGGCCTCCCAGGCCGTGGTACAGTGAAAATAAATTTAGAATTTTTTTTTAGTTTTATTTTTTATGCGTTTAAATTTGGATTTTGGGTTATAAATTAATTTATATAATTCAATTTATATAATTCGATTTATTTTATTTTATTTACATTTGGTTTATAATAATATATATATATATATATATTTGATATAAATTTACTATATATTATTTAATATATATATGTATATAATATATATATATATATATTATATATATGTATAAAAGAATTGTTAATTCTATAATATGTTTTTTTTTATAAAATGATTGTTATAAAAATATTTTATGTTTGGATAAATATTTATATATTAATTTTGTGATGTTTCGATCAAAATTTAATATGATAATTTTTATGTGATATAGTTTAATTGAGGAATTGGAGATAAGCTGTGGGATCATAATTAAATCAAATAGTTAAAATTTAAATGTATGATGTTATCATGTAATTGTGTGAATCTGAATTTGACAGTGTGTTTTGTTTGAATCGAATAACCTCGAATTGTTGATTTATTTGTTTGATGAAACTGTTGAGTTTTGGAAATATTCTTGTATGGAGTTGTTTTTAAGTACTCGTTCTCTTGAGGTTATTTGTTAAGTTTGTGGTGGTATTCTCTTCTTTGTTTAATCATGTTGTATGGAGAAAACCCTAGATTCACCTTACTGTTCGTAAGAGTATAAGTTATTGTTAAGGGCTTCCAGAGATGGAATGCGTGTCTTTCATGTTTCTTTTATTTCTCCGTGTCAGGAAATGGGGTAAGGGTCTATGTAAGTCTTCCAGAGAAGTTTTCTTGAGTGGGGGTTCATTTTGGTGAATCGCTTTGATGTATTGTACTATGATGTTGTACCCGGTTTCCATGAACGGGGATTTGTGCCTCCTGGGAAATAGGAGTGGGTAACAAGATTTGCACCTCCTTTGGAAGGAGTGTGTTTCCATATTTGGTTCCTCCAGTGTTCGGAGTGAGTTCCTGGTTTTATTTTCTCCTTGGATTGGAGAGGTTTTGTTGTCTAGTTACTATTGTGGTATTGTACTTTGTTGTGTTGTCGATAGGAGAGTGGCTCTTTGTGGGGGTCCGGCACACAAAGGGGCGCCAGGGTAACCTACCTAGAGTTTAATTAAGTGATAATCTAAATGAATTAATGGGGGGCTTTCACACTAATAAAGATAAAGGATGTCTCTCTCGTGAAGCAAGTGAATGATAAGGCTCGAGATGAGATGGACGCATAGTTTTGCGTGAGGGTCCGGCGGCCGGTAGAGGCAAGCCAGGGTAACCCAGGATGGGGGTCCGGTAGCCTAGGAAGGTTGAGCCAGGGTAACTCATGGCAATTTATGCATGACACTCTTCCTATGTCGACAGTTGATCAGTTATTGTGCGATGTTCATGATCTTTGTTCTCTGGAAGCATTGTAACCTCGTGTTAAGTGATATTGTGTTTGTAGTTGTAAGTGACTTCGTGATTGTAGATGTTAAGTGATTTTGTGTTTGTGTGATTAAGGGATTTATTGATTTGTCTTTGGTTATTGTTGGAAGTAGTCTTTGATATTATGTCTTGAGTTTTCATTGATGTTGTGATTATGACTTGTTGTTATGTTCTGAAGTGGTGTTGTTGTGCCTTTGGAATTGTTGTTGTGAGTTCTCTAGTGGTCTTTGATGTTAAAGTTGTCTATTTGGAGTTAGTCTTTGTTATTGTTAGCATGCTTGGTCGGGGACCCTTCCTTGTCTACTCTCAGCGCGGGGGTGGTTGGGTGGAACGTGCTTCGCACCCCATTGGGTTCCCTCTTTTGTTGTAGAGGTATCTTTTACTTGTAGGTTTTGGCGGATGTTGATGATATAGTGTCCTTATGTACTAGATTGATGTATATACTTCATATGTAATGTATTCATTGATGTATTGTCTCCCACGTGTGTTGGGATGACCTCCTTGTAAATTGTATATGTGGTTATTGAGATGTATGTTCCGACAATTGTATTTTACTATCGTTTGGATGTAATAACTATTCAAGCCATGTATTTATTCAGGATCATTTGTTATAGTTGGTTATGTTGATTTATATCTATCGAAATTATGTAACACTTTATATCGTTATAATTCCATGTATTGCCATTTGTGCGTATGTTATTAATATGGTTATTGTTTAATGGATATTTAAATGATGATATGGGAATGTATAGATTTACGTAATGGATTAATTATTGTTATCTTATTATCGTTGTTATGGGTTAGTGTAGTCATGTCACTTCGTGTACCCCATTGGAACTAGTTGTGCCTCTTAATACATTGTTATGTTATAATACTTAAGTATGTTATTATATTCTTTTAAAAAAAAAATTGTTCTGTTGTTATTAGTTCGTTTGGGGTTCGCACGGCGGGGCGTGACATATCCTACTATTTCAGGCTCTCCTTACTACAATAGATTCCCCTTAGCCCGCTCTTTCTAGATTTGCAATTTTTTATCAATTTCTAATTCTTGTCTATCCAAATTATCTATATTTTTAGATTATATTTTTATATTAATTAGGTGAATAAAATTGTATCCAATAAATATATGCTCTTTGCAACAAAGGAACAAAACCTAGGAAGATTATATTTCCTTTTGGGTAGCTATCCAATAATAACACATTTGTTGGTTTGTGTTATAATGTTAATTAAAGAAAATATTGATTTGGGTTAATCTAGTAGTTAGATCTAGTACCCCGTTTTACACTTAACACATCCCTAAATAATATTTATTATTTAAATCCATGATTTAAATCTATATTAGATTATATACAATTGAATTTAGGGAAATTGGAATTTAAAAAAGATAATTAAATAAAGTATAACTTACATTTCCCAAAGTAAGTAATTTTCACACAATAAATAAACAATCATTTAACATCATTTCTATTTTAAATTATGTTTTCCCCTTCTACAAAACATGAAAATATTTTGATATCCAACATAAGAATTTTTTTAATTTCTTAACATTTAATTTTTTAAAAACATGCACTTAAAACCATTAATTTAATTAAGACATTTTAGGTCATTAATGACATATAGGGATTCCATAATAACTCCTAATGCATGAGTCGATACTAGTAACATATGAAACATAGCATACTAAATTTGAGTATGATCAAGGAATAGATAGGGAGGCCCAGTGTTACATCCCCAAATTAATCATCATTAGATAATAACTTATACTTGTGTATCCAAGTGGAGAAATAACCTTGAACCTATAACCACTCATCGAACATCAATGTTACCTACTCAGTTTATATAGTTGAAGCATAATATAATCATCTAGTAAGGGCTCAATATCATAAAACATAAAAATAACATCCATACATTTATTTCTATAATTAATTCCTTTTGAACATCAATAATCATATTCAAATTTAATCACTACATAAATAAGGAATATCTCTAAAAACTAAAGCATACCAATAATCTAAGCATATAAACATATAATATGCCAAGAATCAACAAATTGAGGAACCTCAACTCAAACATGTGGTGGTTCATACACAACATTCAAAGATAGAATACAACCACAACAAAAGTTAAAGGGAAATGGTGAAGCTAAAACACCAATCTCATATCGACAAACTACAAATAAGAGGGGCACTATAGGTATATACAAACTAATTTATAGTGATAGATAAATCATAATTAAGATAAGCTTAAGCACTGGGATATTCATCATAAAAAGGTAGAGATAATAAATTATGTAGAACTAGCAATAAAATTTATATAATTTTGTTGAACTAAATTTTTAATAGTAGCTAAAAATAATTCTAACTCTGAGTCTTTAATTTGGTTTATGTAATTTTTTTATGTTTAAAATATTTTTATTGTGTTTAAATAATATTTTTGAGGTACTGTTTTAACCTAAACACTAACTTTTAGCAACAAAATATTATAAAACCTAAACCCTAGACTTAATTTTTATGGTTTAGGGATTATAGTTTAGGGCCTAATGTTTGGAGTAGGACCTAGCTTATATAATAGGTTTCAATTCTAAGTTTTATATTTTAGTATAGGATTTTAGGATCATGTGAGTAAATCTTAAACTAAAGAGATGCATCCCTTTAAACTATGCCAACTAGCTCTCATATAGTAAGTTTTTTGAATGAGTATGTTATTGAGGATGAAAGAGATGGATATCAGTTCTTTTGTCCACTTCCAAGAAATTAAACAAAAAAATTGAGCTTGAGAAGATAAATATTTTTCTTTGATTTGATTTGGGCTTCTAAACAAAAATAGATATCCATTATGGATAACTGGATGTCCATCCACTTTTTTTGAAATATATCTCCATTCATTTTATAAAAAAATATTATAATTTTATTACTAAAACTTGAAATTAGTTTTGGTAATTGAAATTTCTCCCATCATACTCATTCCAAGAATAAGATGTTAGAGTAATAAGATATTATGCTTAATTAATTACATCACATTGATTAATTAATTAAGTCACTTATTCCTCTTTATTACTTAAGCTAAACTTAGGCACATTTATTAATTAATTATTAATTATTAAGTGTGCACACTAGGGTTTCTTTTAGGGTTTCCCTTTTAGGGTTTCTTGATCTCCTTCATAAGGATTGACCACATTGTAATAATCGATTCTCTTAATGCATTTTTACTGAGAGGTTTATAGAGAACATCTTTTTCGGTTCTTCATATCTTTTGCATGTGACAAGTATCCATCTTGCATGCAAGTGATCTTGGATTCTAACATGGTATCAGAGCTCCAGACCTGCAGCTGCTTGTTCGTGATCTGAAGATATGGCCTCTTCGTGAGTTTCAGGTGCAAGGGTTTCCACAGGCATTTTTCTGCAAGATCTGGGGGTAGCCATATTTTCGGGACACAATGGGCTCAAACGGACGCCGCCATCGCGTTCGCAGCGTCCCAAAACCCTAGAAACGCCTGTCAAATCATCGATTTTGGTGAAGTTGGTCCGGGAGGAAAAAAAAATTTGTCTGGGGGGCCGTACGGCCTCCCTAGCACGCATTCCGAGGCATGTTTTTTGAAAAAAAATTAAAAAACACATTTTTTTGAATCCTGTGCCGGCGCTTCCAGTGCAAAACAAGATCCGCCGCCGCCGGCCCACTCAACCACTCGCCCGCCACCGGCTCCCAAACAGCCCCCGAGGGCTCCGCTGCACCAGCCCCGGTCACATGGCGGACCGGGGGGCCTCCTGTCTAGCCCCCGCGGGCTCTAGCTCCCCCTGGACGGTCATATGGAGAACCGCAGCCTCCAGCTCCACTCCAGCCCCTGGTCGCCCACAGGACCAGGGGCCGAAAATTTTTTCATTTCCGCAGGGGGACCCATTTTTTGCAGCGACGGCTAGACGGTCGTCAAATTTATGCTCGCATTTTGCTGACGTCAGCATGACGTCGTGATGATGTCATCCGTACGGCCGGCCCCTCTTTGCCCTCCTAACCCTAGTTTTTCCTAAAAGAGCAATTTTTTTCTTTTGGCCATAACTTGGGCATACGGTATTGAAATTGGGCAAACGAGATATCGCCGGAAAGCTAGTTCCGAGCTCTTTCATTTGGTGTAGTTAACTTTTCAGTATTTTACTGTTTTCCTGCATTTATTGCTGTTTGAAGTCAGATGTACTTTTTTGCTTCCGAGCTCATAACTTTTTGCCACAATCTCTGTTTTTCGCCTCGTTTGAAGCGTCGGAAAGGTATTGAAGAGCTCTAGGTTGCTGTCCATGCACTTTTTCTGTATCTGTCCTAGGTTTATCAACTAATCCAGATTTGGCCCGATGGGTTGTTTGGCGATTACTTGGATGTTTTGGCAGTTGGGAGAGTGCATCTTGCATCTTTGCACTTCGTTTTCAGTAATACATCATTCAATAATTGCTTGCTGCTTCATAGATTCCAGAGTTGTTCCCATTTGGAGTTTTCGAGTGTTCCGTGGCATCGGGTTTTCTGTTACTTTATCATGATTCCTTGAGTCAATCAGTGACTCTCATCCGGTTTCAGTAGTATACAGAAGAATATTTCCTTGCTTGCCTATATGAAGTTCCAGTGTTACTCTACAGAGTTCTTCCAGTGCTTCTTTGCAGTATGTTATCTCATTGTAAGGGGGGTTTTGTCCCACTGGGTTTTTCCTTCTCTTACTCCTTATTGCATTTGTAAATGGGTACCTAATCAGGCCTAGTTGTCGGGACCCATCTTTGCTTTCATGCATCTTATTCTAGTGTTTTAGCTTCTTCCTAAGTTCATCTTAAGGGGGTGTTAGAGTAATAAGATATTATGCTTAATTAATTACATCACATTGATTAATTAATTAAGTCACTTATTCCTCTTTATTACTTAAGCTAAACTTAGGCACATTTATTAATTAATTATTAATTATTAAGTGTGCACACTAGGGTTTCTTTTAGGGTTTCTTGATCTCCTTCATAAGGATTGATCACATTGTAATAATCGATTCTCTTAATGCATTTTTACTGAGAGGTTTATAGAGAACATCTTTTTCGGTTCTTCATATCTTTTACATGTGACAGGTATCCATCTTGCATGCAGGTGATCTTGGATTGCAGGTGATCTTGGATTCTAACATAAGAAGTTATCATTCTCATAATTTTTTTTTTGTTTCTTCCAAGGGGAATGAAATTCTTTTATTATCATCAAAAATATTGGTCATTCTATGTTGTGTTGTAGTTTGGTTGTCATTGATGTCAAATGTTCTATGGAGAGCGTTGCAGTTTGGTTATTTGGTTACTAGAGTCTCTGAAATATGCTCCACTAATGATATAGTGCTCCTGTGATTTGTAATATAGTTTCATGTTTTTCATAGGGAATTCACGAACCATGTTTCATGTCTTTTGGGTTACCAAAAAGGTGTTTTTGAAAGTGATAGTTTGAGGAATTTTTTGTTTCTATGTTTTTGTTCTTAGTGGTGTAAAGGTTGGCTCTGCATTCCTCCACATTTTTATACTTGATTTGGTGGTTTAAAATATAATCTATGGGTGTTGTGAAGGTGGTATATCCAAATTTTCATGTCATAGTCCTTCTACGAATAGTTGAAAATGACATAATATAGGATTGTGTTGTTTGGTGACTATTTTCATTGTTTGTTGGCTTGCACCAACTTGCTACTACATGGAGTTGTGAAACAGATGAATGAGAGTGTTCCTTAATATCATGGGATGTTTATTGTTTATTTTTAAAGTGTTTTTTTGCTATTTTGGAATTGGCTATGGTCAAGAATGAATTTTTTGTTGAGTTATTCTTTTTCGTAGTTGGCTAAGGTATGTTGAGGTGTGTGCCACAAGTTCAATTTTGCATGGAGTTTAAGGAGTGTTTGAAGGTTTTGTGTAGGTCATACCAACTCATTTGGGTGAAGTGTAGATAATGGTTTATTATTCATGTCTACCACCAATTTTATGATGACCAACATGCTACAAGTTCCATGCTCTCTGCTTAAGGCTAACCTAATTCAAATTTTCAAAGCATGCGGATGATGTTCATTAAAGATAAAATTTGTGAAGAGTGTTAGGACTAGGTTTAGTGTGTGTTAGACTTCACAAGGCATGTTCTGATTCTTGGTGTTGTGTGTTGTCTATTGGATCTTTCTCTCTACACGTTTCATGTTGATTATTTTATCTTTGGCTAACTTGAAAATACAATATCTTCTACTATAGGTTAGCATGCAAATTGTTATTAATCTAATATCATGTATAAGTTGTAAAACTATTTGATCTAGGTTGGGATATATGGGACATGATGAAAATTGCATGTGACTGAAACAAAAAGAGCAAAAGTATAAGTTCCCATCCACTTTCATCTTCAACACATTTTTTGTGATAGAAGGGAAGTGAAGAAGGCACTTAATTCTTTTTTGGAGGTAGTAAGCCAAAATAAAAACTTCTTGAAGGTTGAATGAAGTGAGCGAGTATGATATAGAGAAGATATTTGAATATATTTGTAGAAGTGACAAAGCATAATTATAATCATCAAAAGAGGAGGGAAAAAGAAAAATTGCAATGATCAAAAGGATTAAGCCTAAATATTATTTTTAGATAGTGGAAGGATTTTCATTATGTAATCATTCCTGAGATTTTACCTAGATCAAGGAGTTTTAGCTTCCTTATGTTGTAGCCCTAAAAAAAAGTCTATAGGGAGTTGTAGCTTCCTTGGGAGTGACCCTAAAACCTCTTTTTTAGGGAGTAGTAGCTTCCTTGGGTTGTAGACCTAAAACAAAGATGTAATTGCTATTCATTTGTGAGGATAGATTAGGATAGTAGATCCTAGAAACATTTCTCATCATAGTTTTTACCCTCTAGGGTTTTCCACATATATATAGTGTTGTTTTGTGTTGCGCATTAATTATATCTTTTATGTTCTTTCTTATGCAATAGAGTTTGAAGTTTATTTTATTCTAGAAGTTCTGAGATCCTATAGAATATTTATTGAGCCCCCTTCTCAATATTTTTATGTATGCTCAAAACTTAGTATCATATATTGGTTCCTTAGAAGAAGTCTGACATCTTGAGGCAGATCTAGGATGGCACAACAAGGGTCTCACAAGGTGCCTAGGTTTGATGAAACATTTTTTTCTTTTTAGAGATTCAAGATGGAATCATATCTATCCTCTCTAGGGTATGGCGTTTTTAAATCAATCACAAATGATTATGTTGTTCCTACTACTCCAACTAATTCAGTAGAGATCAACTCACCTATGAGAATAATGAAATGGCTAATAATGTTATATTAAGTGGTTTGGTAGATTCTAATCTTGTAAAAGTAATGCATTGCAAGTAAAAAAAATAGGTATATGAAAATATTAGTGGCATCTATGAAGGATACATCAAAGTAAAACAAAACAAGTTGCATCTATCTATAGAGGAAAGTTTGAGTATTTGAAAATGTCAGCGAATGAAGATATTGTAGGTTATTTTCTCTATGTTGATTAAGTGTTCAATGCAATCAAAGGAATTGGTGAAGAACTAGAAGAATTAGTGGTGGTCAAAAGAGTAGTGAGATCTCTTCCTAAAGCTTATAGTCCTAAATTATCTTCTATTGAGGAAGTCAGAGATTTAGATAAATTTTCAATCGATCAATTATATGGTACTCTCCCTATATTTTAAATTAGAGAGTTTCAAAATGAAGATCGAAAGAAGGAAGTAACTTTCAAATCCAATAAGAAGGAGATGAATGAAGTAGCTAATCTGAGTAATGACATTGATGAAGAAGAAGCAAATTTTGTAAGGAAGTTGAAGAGGAGTACTGGCAAGTAAAAGGTAAGCTAACTTTCATATGTTTTATGTGTGGAGAGGTTGGTAATTTTCCTTCTAAATGTCCCTAAAAAGATTCTAAAACAAGAAACAAAGAGCCAATGAGGATGAAATCTTATTTTTGGATGCCAAGAGGATTGAAGATAAAACTAAAGATTCATGTGTTATTTATACTTTTTCGCATACAATAGATGAGGAAAACTCCTAGTTTATTGATAGTGGTTGTTCCAACCACATGAAAATGGGTAGGATCATGTTTATCAAGCTTGTGAATTGAAATGGAGGTATAGTCAATCTTGGAGATGATACTTCAGTATAGATATGTGGAAAAGGTACAATAAGTATTGATGGAAATCACAAGAAAGAAGATGTTTTTTATGTTAAAGGTCTTAGGAACAATCTTCTTAGTGTGAGTCAGATGAAAAAAAATGGCTATAGTCTCCTATTCAATGAAAGAGGATATGAAATGAGAAAAGGAGTCTAGAAAATTGGTTATAGAAGGATCTAGGACAAATGGTGACATATACAGTCTAAAGGATGTCAATGGGATAAGTTTTCTTATGGGAAAAGTATGTGAATTTCATCTTTGGCATAATGGGACACATCAAATTTTACAATCTTGTGAAGATCAACTCATTACATACAACAAGAGATATGTCTAAGATAAGAAATCCTACAAGTGTTGTGTGTAAGGAATGTCAGTTTGGAAAGTATACAAGGATAAGTTTTAAGTCCAAAGAGTATTATTCCTCTATACCATTAGATTTGATTCATACTAATTTGTGGGGACTTACTAGGACAAAAAAATTGAAAGGAGAAAAGTATTTCATGTTTGTAATTAATGATTTCTCTAGGATGACATGGGTTACTTTCTTGAAAGATAAATCTAATGCTTTTAGTAGATTTAAGATTTTCAAATCAATGGTTGAGAATGAAATAAATGATAAAATAAATTTTTTGAGGTCTAATAGACGAGGTGAGTTCACATCAAATGAGTTCAATGATTTTTGTGAAAAATATGGGATAATGAGCCATCTATCTACTACTAGAACTCTTGAACAGATTGTGGTAATGCAAAGAAATAATAGAATTGTTCAAGAGATATAAAGGATGATGCTGATGGAAGAAAATCTACATGATGTTTATTGGAAAGAATTAGTTAATACTATAGTCTATATTATTAATATAGGTTTATTAAGGATTAACAACACTACGAAACCATATGATTTATGGTAAGTATGACTAAAAATTATCAAGTATTTTAGTCTTTAGAAGAAATTCATACATCATAAGAGATGAAGACACTTTGGGGAAGTTTGACTGAAGAGATCATGGAGGTATATTTCTTGGATATTCATCTAAGAGTAAAGAATATAGGTGCTACAAAAAAAAGATTAGGAAGAATAGATGAAAGTGCAGATGTTAAGGTTGGTGATGATCTACATCAAAATATGAATGAAATTGAGGAATGTGGGTATGATGCACCTCCCTTTTTATAAGAAGAAGAAGAATTTTAAGAGAAAGAAGAAACAATAGAAAATCAGAGTAAGACCCATACCAAGTATATTAAAAGAAATCATTCAGAGGATCAGATTATTGGAGATAAGAATGAAGGAGTGTTGAGTAGAAGAAGTCTTGCAAAGAAAAAGGAACAAGTAAACTTTTATTTTGATCGTTATTTATCAAAGATAGAATAAAAAAAAAATATTGATGCAAACCAGGATGAAGGATGGATAAAAGGAATGGAATAATAATTGAATTAGATTGAGAAGAATCAAACTTGGGAACTAGTTGCAAGGCCTATGAAAAAAATGTGATAGGAAAAAAGTGAACTAATATTTAGATTTGTGTTTAAAGGTTTCAATTTAGGATTGGTGATTTGTTACATTACATTGTTCATTCAACATTCCTTCATGCATTTTAATTTTTTCATCTCAAGATTTAATTATCAAAATGGGGTTTGACCAAGGAAAACCCCTATCCCCTAACAAAAAACACTTTTTCTCCTCTTCAATGTGTGATTGCAGGTTTTAGGTTAAAGAGCAACATTTGAAGCAAAATTGTCAAAGTTGTCAAGTTGCAAAGTTATCATTCATAGTGCAAGAACACTAAAAGAAGGATACAAAATTTTCTATAAGTTTTTGGGAACCGACAACTAAGGATCTAAGAGTGCAGGAATCAAGGAACTAAACCAATATCTCAGTTTCAAAAACCCTAACAGGGATCCATTTGCCACTAAAGGCGAATGAGTCCTCTATGACCTAAAAACAAGATGATTTCTATAATGTACACATTATTTCAAGCTCTCAAAACTCCCCTTTTCATCGTTATAACAGTTAGGGTTAGTTTTTTATTGTTATTTGCACGTTTTTTCCCTCATAATTGAGTGAAACGTCCCTAGAAAAAGCTAGTAGCTCATCATCTTGATCATTCATTTTCATGAGCTCTATTTTCCTATGTTTCATTTTGGTGAACTTGACCTATTGAATATTGCAATTTTCTGATTTTGAAGTCTTTAATTGCTTCCTAGGTTAGATATTGAATTCATTTTCATTAAATTTTCATTGAACTAGATCTCATTTAGGGTTTTTAGCTTTTCCTTCAAAACTGACATCTCATTTAGGGTTTAAAATTGTATTGTTTTGCATATCTTAAATCTGAAATATACAAAAAAAAATCCATCATCTTGCATATCATTTAGATCACATACAACTTGCATTTGAAAATATTAAAAAACATTGAATTTTAAATTAGGTCTTTGCATTCACCATTTTATTGCATTTCTAGAAAATCTAAAACTGGAAGTTATTGTCTCAGACCTAGAACTAAAAGACTTTATAGAAAGCTTACAAATCATTCAAAAATAGTTAAAAAACCCTAATCAACAACCCATTCACCTTTACTAGTGAATGATTCCTTGATCAGGCTGGGCTTGTACCTTATGGCATCTAAAAAGTATTAAAAATCACTCAAAAATTGGTAAAAACATCTAGAAAATCTTTAACCAAGACCCATTCACCCTTACTAGCGAATGAGTCCTTGATAGGTCCTGATCTACAATTTCTAGGATTTGAAATATCTATATTAGTCTTCTATTTTTTGTTGTTACTTATCTGTTTCAATTTTCTAATTTTCTATTTCATTTAAATTCATTGAATTTATATGAAAATTGCATAGTCTACTTTTTCATGTTAGCATGTTTCCTTTTAAGACATGTGGTTTTGATATGGTTAAGAATGGATTGCATAAGTACAATGTCTCCCCTTATGGATTCAATTTAGATTACAACAATGAGGTCATTAAGAAACATGTTAGCCATCTATCCACTATCCTTCCTAGTTTTGAAAACATCTTAGAGCAAGAGGATCAAACCATTGACACAATCCTTAATATTGCATTCCCTATCTCAAACCCTGTTATCTCTCCCATTGGTTAGGATGATATGATACAAGAAGATACACACATAGATAATCATGAAAACCACAATTTTTCTTCTCCTGATACCTCTCCTACTAGTGACGAAGGTATCTTGGTGAAAGAAGATACAATCACTGAGAATCATAAAAGTATTGATTATCTCTCTCCTCCTCCCTCTTGGGAAAATATTATGTCATGCAAGAAGATGAGATCATAGACACATTTCTAAACACCACCTTACCTAGTTTTCATTCATCCCCTGCTTGTGAAAATGTTATAGTGAAAGAGGATGAAATCATAGATAACCATGGAAATCAAATTTTTCCTTCTCCTAATATCCCTCCTTGATGAAGAAGATAGTTTGTTGTTAGAAGATACACTTATTGAGAGTCATGATAATATTGTTCCTCCCTTCCCTAATTATCCTTTCATTTGGAAAGATCTATTTGATAGGCATGAAAATCATAGTCATCCTTCTCATGATTCCTACCCTATTTGTGATGAAGCTACTTTACAAAATCTAACCATAGAATGTGATGAACATATTAAAATCTCTCCTACTAGGGTATATAGTATAACACAATAGAATGAGACCTTATACAATCATAACAAAAAAATTGAGCCATCTCTTAATATCCTCATCATTGATAAACAAGACAATCCAACCATTGATAACTCCCTTACTTTCAATGAGGTAATTTTAGAAGAACTAGCCTTTGAATGTCATGAGCATCTAGGTTATAGTTCTCCAAAAAAATCTTCTACTAATGAAAATATCATGGTGCTAGAAAATGAGAACATTGACACATGCCTTCCAAATAATAGTTATGAGGCTTCCTTAGATGAAGATGATGAAGTAACATTAGACTTTACTTCACTAAGAGATCATGAAAATAAGGATAAGTCTTCAGAGTTTATGCACATTAGATATCCCTTGAAGTACTCTCCTAAGCCTAAACTTATCATTTATACACCCTCACAAAAACCACAAGTTCAAAATAAGCATGTTCTTATCTTAGAACTACAAGTTCAAAATAAAATTAAACTTGATAATTTTTTGTAGCAACTGAGTTACAACACCCTTTAACATACATATAACACTAGAAAAAATCTCCAACCAAGACAAACACCTTCAACATGCCTCCCATTGCCTAACCCCATCTTGCCTAGTCCTTGTTCTCCTATACAAAGTGGAAAGGAGTACAATCTTGTCGAACAACTAAAGAATACTCCTGCTAAGCTATCATTATGGGACCTTATTCAAGTCTCCCCTCATTATCATAACATGTTTCAAACTCCTTTACAAAAAGTTCCTACCTCTCTTAATGTGTAAATAAATGATGTGGAATCCAAAATTCAAGCTACAAATCTGACCAACTTGGACATTACTTTCCACCAAAATGAGTTACCTTCATTAGAAGAGAAAAAAAATGAAGCTTTCATGATAATAGCACAAGATAATTGAATTGCGATAAAAATAACTCTTGTTGAAAATGGTGTGATGCTTAACGTATGTAGCATAAATATTTTGGACAAGATTAAAGAATACATAATCCAAATACAACCAAATTATTTATCCATTCATGGGTTTGATAACATATGAAAACAACCGCTTGGTGTGATTACACTACCTATTAAAGTTGGAAAGGTTATGTATTGAAAAATCCTATCCATGTTATGCCTCATGATATTTCACATAATATTCTTTTAGGAAGGCCATGGATTCATGTATTGAATGGGGTTCCTTCTACCCTTCATCATAAAATGAAGTATTTCTATTTAAAAAAAGTCTATACAATCAAGGTTGAACCTAAACCACATAGTTTTCTCATTGAGAAAAATAAGGAAAATCCTTTGAAAACATTGACACCAACTATACAAGTGGAACCTATGCAATAGAAACACAAAAAAAAGAATATTAAGGAAGTCACAAGGTTATTTGAAGATGATTGGGGTTCCTTAGATTTCACACCAACATTCATGGGTGAATACAAGATCATAAACAAAGAGTTTGAAAAGATAAAAGAAAAAGTGGTAATGACGACACAAGATTCAACACCAAATTTAAAAGCATCCACTTCAACCACTTTAGAAGAATAAGAAAATTACACAAAAAAACCTAATGAAGTTGATTATGAACAACCCTTGAGTCCTAAAGAAATGAAAAAGCTTTCTGGAAGAGGTTATGAACTTATGAGACAACTTAGCTATAGTGGAAAAGGATGTGGTGCTAGAGAACAAGGTATTTGTATCCATTGAAATCTAGCACATAAGAAAAAACTAATGGTCTTGGTTATTGTCCCTCAAAAAAAAAAAAAGCATCAAAAAATCCTTTAGTTAATATCAACACTCTTACGAAAGATCCTCTTAAGCCAACTTTAAAATTAGTGCATCCTGAATTAGACACTAGTGATCTTGATTATTTTCCTCCAAAAGAAATGAAAGAATAAAAGTAGTCCTATGCCACTACCCCAGAGTGAGCAACACATTTTACAGACAAAAAACCTCATTCCACATCGCGTTGGAATGGTTTTGCTTGATCCTTTTGTTTTTTCTTTATTTTTCTTGGCCTTTGATAGGGTATGACTATGTACCTTTGTTATTGTTGCATACTTATACATCTTTGATGAGGGTGCTAACCCGAGACACATAAATAATGGAAAAAACTAGAGAATTTTATTATTATTCAGAAATGAAAATCTTGCATGCAAAGTATCTCAAATCCTTGAGCTTTTCAATACATACAAGTTATAGAATTACAAAAATTCCCCCTTTTCGCAGTATGTGAACTTTTCCCCCCAAAAAGCTCCAAACATCAAAAAACCCCACGTATAAATAGACCCTTTTATATTTTGGAGCCAAAAAAATATTTAAATTATGAGCTTTGGTGGTTTGGAGACAAAAAATTACAAATTGAAATTCAAAAATTGAGTCCTAATTCGAAAATTGGCAATTTTCCAAAAATTGACCAACTTACAAAAGCCATAACTTTTGATCAAGGACTCTCTTTTTCAAACTATTTGAAACATTGGAAAGGTCTCAAAGTGAATAACACGCTAAGAACCTGCATCATCGGTTTCAACAATTTATGGGCCCGTACGGGACCGTTTAGTGCCTCAAACTGGACTCGGAAGATTTTTTAGGGCAAAAAGTAGAAACTAAAACTTAAATAACTTTCAAAGAGTGAATAATCTTGACCTGATTCTTTCACCAAGGTGCTTATTTTTCCATCCTAAACCTTCCCTTAATTTTTTTCCTCCTCATGCCTTCAAATTCGAGACTACTAAAAATAGCAGTTGAGTAGAAAAAGAAGAAAAATAGTTCTGAAAGTTGGGAATTCTTATTCAATGAAAAAGGTATATAGAAATGAAGAAACATCTACAAAAAGATAAAAAAAGGAAGCATAAAGGAAACCATATTTTTGGGTGATGCAAGATTTCCCTTACACCTCTAGATGCTCTTGCATAAATCTTGAATGTCTACTTTAGTGAGAGTTCAACATGGGATCATACTCTCACTAAAGTGGGGGAAGAATATAGTGTAAAAAAAAGTAGATCTTTTTCATAATTAATTTGGGAATAATTGATATAAAATTAACTTAATAATGCATTGGTTTAGTGTTGTAATTTTTTGTACACATTCACATTAATATAGGGCCCCTTTGTAATAAAGTGTACTTAAATTTTACATTATTTAAGGTGTTGTAAAGTGTTGTAATACACTTTCACACTTATCTACCTAGGGTTTTATTAATTAATTGAGCCTAATGGGACCCTTTAATTCAAATTCAAGCCCTCTTAATTCTATTTTCCAAGATATCTATCCCAACACCCATAAAACAAATTGTATAATATTGAATTTGGAAAAATCAAGGTCCTAGAAAGTGGTGCTAGGATCCATTTGCCTTTAGTGGCGAATGGGTCCTCTCCACATAGAACACCCCTTTCTTTGCATTTTTGAGGTGGGTTTTTTATGTTATTTCATCCTATCAAAGCATGGTCCTAGAAAGTTGTGCTAGGACCCATTCAACTTTAGTAGCAAATGGGTCCTCCTCACATAGGACACCCCTTTTTGAATTTAATTGTGGTAGGATCATAATTATTTTCAATCCTAGATCTGGTGTTGGCTTGAATTATTTGAATTTCGAGGTTAATTCTTACATTTATTATTAATACAAGGTTAATTCACATAGTTTCCCCATAAGCTTTCAAGTACTCATGCATTTTAGAAATTCTAAGTTTACAAGAGCATTGTAGAGAATTTCAAAGGCATTCAAGGGAAGATTATTGAAGTTTATTGCAGCAATAAATTTATCTATCATCATGTTAATGTATTGCATTTTGGTGAGCTAGTGTGTTGATGTTGCATTGGTGATGAAACATAGAAAAATAGAGCTCACCAAAATGAATGAACAAGATGATGAGCCACTAGGTTTTTCTAGGGATTTTTCACTCAATAATGAAGGAAAAAATGAAAATAACAATCAGAAATGAAACCTAACTATTATAACAATGAAAATGGGAGTTTTGAGAGCTTGAAATAATGTGTACCTTATAGAAATCTTGTTGTTTTTAGATCACAAAGGAATCATTCACCTTTGGTGGCAAATGGATCCCTGTTAGGGTTTCTAAAACTTAGATCTGGGTTCTATTCCTTGATTCTTTCACTCTTAGATCCTCAATTGTTAGCTGACAAAAAATTATAGAAAATTCTATAGCCTTCCTTTCATGTTCTTGTAGTATGAATGAAAACTTTAAATCTTGACAACTTTGATAATTTTGCTTTAAGTCTTGCTATTCAACATAAAACCTACAATCACATATTCAAAAGGAGAAATTTTTTTGTTTGTTAGGGGATAGGGGTTTTCCTTGGTCAAACCCCATTTTGATAATTAAATCTTGAGATGAAACAATGAAAAAGCATGAAGGAATGATGAATGCACAATTTAATGTAACAAATCACCAATCCTCAATTGAAAACTTTAAACACAAATCTAAATATTAGCATGAAGTGGCCTTACAAATGTAAATCTTGATTATGGAAAAGTTGTAAGAAACAAATAAAGACTAGTATATAGAGGCTATTCATTAGTCGAAGGAATTGATTTTGAGGAGACAAATTTTCCTATATAAAAAATTGAAGCAATCAAAATGTGTCTTTTTTTTAGCCCATAAGGATTTCTAAGTATATTAGTTGGATGTCAAATCATCATTCCTAAATAGAGATTTATAAGAAGTCCATAAAGTGAAGCTTAATGGATTTATATTATCATAAAAACCAAACATGGTGTGTAGACTCAAAAATGCATTATATAGTCTCAAGAAAGCTCCTAGGGCTTGGTATCCAAGGTTCGACAAGTACTTGTTTCAGCAAGGTTTCAAGAAAGGTACCACAAATAGTAATATTTACTTCAAGAATGATGAAAAAAAATTAATAGTTGTTGTATATGTTCATGATATTATCTTTGGTGGAAATGATTGGATGTGCAAGAATATTTTTAAAGAAATGTAGAAGGAATTTTAAATGTCTATGATAGGTGATTTTTCCTTCTTTGTTGGTCTTCAAATTGCTTAGCTAGATGATGTTATCTTTATTTCTCAAGAAACCTATGTCAAACAGATGTTGAAGAAGTTTGGTATGAAATATTGTAAATCTATGAGTACTCCTATGGTAATTGGTTTTCATTTGAGCAAAGATGATGAGTGTCCCCTGGCTAATTAGACTCTATGTATATCTATGGTTGGAAGTTTTTTGTACTTAACTACTTCAAGACTTGATATTATTCATGTGGTATATATGGTTGCAATATTTCAAGCTAATCCTAAAGAAACTCATGTGAAGGCAATCAAGAGAATCTTTAGATATTTGAAGATCACTTCAAATTATTGATTAGGGTATCCAAAATGTAATAACTTTGATATGAGTGTATACACTAATGCTGATTGGTTTGGTTGTGTTGATGATAAAATGAGTACCAATCGTTGTGCTTTCTTTCTAGGAAGCATATTGGTTTCATGCAATAGTAACAAACAAGATTTGGTATCTTTTTCAAAAATAGAAGAAGATTATATTGTTGCATCATCTTGTAGTGCTCAAGTGTTGTGGATGAAGGAAACACTGAAGGATATCAAGATAAAGTATGATGATCCTATTTCTATTCTATTCAATAACATAGGTGTTGTCAATATTTCAAAGAATTTGGGGATACATTCTAGAACCAAGCACATATCAATCTGGTATCACTTTTTGAGAGAGAAGGTTGTAGATAAAGAAGTAGAGCTAGAGTATATATTCCCCAAAAAAATAGCTAGAGAATGAATACCGTATTCTTTCCACCCTTATTTCTTATAAGAAATCCCCTAAGGATTAAAAAAAAAGTATTCATAGGAAAAAATGTTACTCACCGTTAAATTGGATGTGGATATGAAAGGGTCTATTTATAATACTCTCAAAAATAAGGGAAAAATAAAAAATATTAACCATGATGAGGAAATAAAATTTGAACCCTCAAACATGAAGGATAGTAAAATATTAAAAGAACTTTGTGGTAATTATGCTAGTGGTGGAAGAAGATTAGCTAGTACTAATAAGGATGTTTTGTATAACAACAAGGCTAGATATCATTATATTATGGTTGAGGGTAGAGTCAATAAGAATGTTGTGCAAGATATTACATTGGGATTTCATATTCATGAATATGAGAAAGAAGGAAAGAAAAGTGATCTAAGGAAACAAGAAAAAAGTACCTACATTGATAAGATTAATGAAGAGGAGAAACAAAAATAGAGATGGGGTCTGAGGATGTTTACAATACATATATGAAGGGGGATGACATAAAGCTTATTGATAACTAGAATTCTACAAAATATAAAAAAAATGATGATATCTATGCAACCCTTGAGATTCTCAATCTCAAAGTGAATTCGCATGAGTAGAAGTAAGATAAAGATAATGTTTGTGGTAGCTATAGTGAAATATGGGATATGTATGAAAAAATGAAGATCTGCCAAAATCCATGAATATCTTAGTGAAGATGACTAAGTATATGATGAAAAGAACTATCTCTAGTATCAACAATGTGTAAGATAAAATAAAAAAAACTAAAATGTGAGAAATAAGAAGCAACAAACTAAAAATATGAAGAAGCTGAAAGAAGAGAAGGCTCTGAGTGGTATGGATTTGGAGGATAATTTGAAGTAGTTGACCACTAACTAGAATATTTAATCTTTATTCCTTGTCCTCTTTTGTGTTGTTTCTATTTTGTATATCTTTTTTATTTCTTTCTATTTTGTGCTAGGTGGTTGTTCTTTTGAACATCGTTTTTGGTTGTCTCTATGTTATCTCTAACATTTTAATGAAATTTTATACTTTGTAATTGACCAAGACCCTTTGATAACTTAGATAATGATAAAATGTTTCCACTATCCTACATCCAAACATCGCAAAAGGGAGTATAACACAAATGTAATTATTGTAGGGACTAGCAAGTAAAAAGACGAAGATAGCATAAAAGGACCATACAAATATAGAAAATTACACCAATAATCCAACGAAAAGTATTCAATTCCCAAGAAAACATAGAACAAAATACGAAAAAGTTAAAATGACATAAATAATAGAGCAAAGAGTAGATAGCTACGATTTTGTTCGCAATAAGTAAAAACCATGAAAGCCAACAAAGTCGAGTAACTTTTTAATTGATGATAAAGGAAATGTATTTAATGGTGATCTACAAAGTATAATCCATGGCATGCTCTAACTATTCTCTAAAGTTAAATGACAATTAATTCCAGTTATAAAGATTATAAAAATAGAAACAGACGCTGAGAAGAATCTTGTATACAAGTTTAAGGGGAAGAAAAGACAATTGATGAAGTGGAGATATGCCAGAGAAAGCAGCTTTCTGCTCCTCCTCTCAGGTCCCGAGAATCACGAAGCCTTTGAGGGGAGTAGAAAACAAGTCTCTTTGAACATTTTTCATGCCAAATCATGAAGAGAATTCAACCAAAATCTGGAATAAAAATTAAAATATTCATGTAGAATAAATAGAGGAATACTTTGGAATTGCATATGTTGAAGATTGTTTAGAGCAATTTATAGAGATTTTAATGAAAGAGGATAAGAAGGATCATTATCCACAATATTCTCAAGGGATAAAATGGTATTCCCTGTCATCCTATTGGAAGACATGAGTGGGCTCTTTGCAGAAAAAAAGAAAATTATTCTTGTTCAAGGATATGCATTGCGAGTTGTGAAGAATTCTAACGATTCCTCAATCTTCTGCGGTCAATCTATCATAATCTCCTGTTCGTATTTTAGTGTAAATTGAAGTGCGGACAAACAGTAGAAATTGACCTTTCATAAAGCTTACGTTGAACGCATGCTTTTAGAATATTATACACCCAGATGAATAAGAAAGAACAAACTGCAGATGTTTCTCCTCGCCAAGAAAAGCTTCTCATACTTTTGACCACATGTTATTCTGGTAAAATTGTGAAATATCACAAATATTTTAAATCATTTATTTTGATACAAATCTTTCTAGCGCCATACAACGGCATCTCAAAAGTTGAGGGCACCGGAGGAAAATGAACGTGAAAAAGAAAATAAATAATGTTTTAAAATTTGCAAGGAAAAATAGCATCTTTAAAATAAAATAAAAAAATACATTTTAAAATGTAGATTACTTAAATTATGTGATTGAATGATAATTAATTTAAATATTCAATCGTTGTAATTTTTATTTTTATTTTAATATTTCATTGTTAAGTAATTAGTTTCTGTTGGTCCACATGAGATATGTTTGGAATTTAGAAGCTTGGCCCATTCAATCAGATGACTCAATTGTTTGGTGGAATAGAGCCATCAAACATACTTCTTAGCTCCTTTGCATCCACAGACAGTAGTTGGCAATCTTTTAGTGTCACACATACATGGCCATGACCTTGGAGCTTCATAGGCTTATTACAGCTCTTGAAGCTAACCCTTTTAACCTTTCCCTATAGGTCATGGTTGCCAAACTTAACTGTCACAAGAAAATTGTTAATAACTGTTTGGCCAAATAGGCTCAAATCAAAGAAAAAATACACTATTTTAAGGTTGTTGATAGACCTTTTAAGAGTTTCTTGTAAGCTCTTAAAGCTCACCATACTTCACATGACATGAAGTAGGTTAGAGATGAGAAAAATATTCTCAAAGAGCTTCTTGATATCCTCTAGGATTTTGTTAAACACTATGAGAAAGTTTTCATAGCTCAACAAAATATTCTTGAATATGACATCTTACAAAACTACCTCAATGTTCTCTATTTTCTTTTCCCCACTCAACAATATTTTTCTGATCAATTGTTCTCGAGTGTTAAACTCAAGGAGGCTATTTATACCATGGCCAATGACAAGGCCCTCAATTGTGATGTCTTCCCTTGTAAATTTTATAAGGCCGTTTGCAATTGTGTTGGTGAAGACTTGCATAAAGTATCTTGAAGCCTTCCATTCCAAATCATTTGGAAAGGAAATCAACAAAGGGAATATTAAATTCATTCCTAACACCATAGACAAAGACAATATTTGTAACTAGAGGACTATCACCCTCCTCAATGTCCCCTATAAGCTCATGGCCAAATCTTTGGATTTCAAATTATATCATCTACTTCCTCAAATTGTTACACCTAATAAAATTGGTTTAATAAATTCTAGATACATTTTAGATAATTAGTTGATAGGCTATTTGTTTGAAGTTTCCGCCAGGATTTTCATCAGCCTAGCCATGAATAGGATTTGCTAGCACTGGAGATTTATTGACTGGTGGCAATTTCACTAGGGTTTTCTATGAGTACATGGACCTTGCTAATTACGTGAATTGCTGGTGGTCAAGTTGGTTGCCTCGATGCATGGAAGTAGAATGCTAAGTGTTTGCTCGAGTGAGGGTTAGATCATCCTGTCATTTTTGTATGATGGTGGTGGACAAAGTAAATGAAATATTCAATGTTGCAGTGTGGGAAAGTATGCTACAAAATGTTCCAAAAAATATATTGATTAAGTTGCATTGCCGAAAGAGCCATTGTGGTGTTGGTTTGATAGTAGACTATTGTGGTTCCAATTTTTAGTAGATTGGAGGATTTAAAACTATTGTGCTTTAGAATATGTAAGTCATTTTACAAGGGCATTTGGCATAAATGATTAATTTATTGTTCATGTCTTTCATTCTCTGCTTATTGTTCCTTTGATAGCAGGTTCGAAGGTTTTAATACTAACGTGCTGCAAAATGTGTGATAAAGTATAGTGATTAAGTTACATTGTCAAAAGAGCCATTGTGGTGTTGGTTTGATAGCAAACTATTATAAAAATCGTCACCTTTAGCTTCGTTTTATAACATATTGGAGGGTTTTAAGACTAATGTGTTATGAAATTTGTAAGTCATTTTACATGGGTATTTTGCATAAATGATTAATTTATTGTTATGTCTTTCGCTCTCTACTTATTGTTCCTTGTTATATGTTTGTATATTTGTCATTATACCCATTTTGGTGACATCAAAGAGACTATGGCTCTGTATGGATGGATTTATTGTAGTTAAATCTTCTTTCTTTCATCAAAAATTATGGTTAGGGTTAGTAATTTTTTTGCGGTTCGTTTATTGTTTGTAATGTTGCAGTGTGGGAAAGTATACTCTGAAATGTGCTAGAAATATATTGATTAAGTTGCATTGTGGAAAGAGCAATTATGGTGTTGGTTTGATAGTAGACTATTGTGGTTCTATTTTTTAGCAGATTGGAGGGTTTTAAAACTATTGCGCTCTAGAATCTGTAAGTCGTCTGACATGGGTATTTTGTACAAATGATTAATTTATTGTTCATGTCTTTTGTTCTCTGCTTATTGTTCCTTTTGATAGTAGGTTGGAGGGTTTTAACACTGATTTGCTAAAAAATGTGCGAGAAACTACATTCATTAAGTTGCATCGTCGAAAGAGCCATTGTGGTGTTAGTTTGATAGTAGACTATTGTAAAAATTGTTTCCTTCAGATATGTTTTATAGCATATTGGAGAGTTTTAAGACTGTTGTGGTCTAGAATATGTAAGCCATTTTACATGGGTATTTTGCATAAATGATTAATTTATTGTTCATGTCTTTCACTCTCTACTTATTGTTCCTTGTTATATGTTTATATCTTTGTCGTTATACCCATTTTGGAGACTTCAAAGAGATTATGCCTCTATAGATGGATTTATTGTAGTTAAATCTTCTTTATTTTGTCAAAAATTATGGTTAGGGTTAGTAATTTTTTCACACTTCATTTATTGTTTGTATTTATCTTTATGCATCTTTGGCAGTACACCCATTTTCATAGGAGCAATTGCAGATTAATATTGGAGTGATTGAATATATATATATATATATATATGCAGAGGGTTAGTATGAAAGCTATGAAGTGTTATTCTAATAGCTCTTTAAGAGTTTCTCTATTTGTGTATAATATTTAGTGCCAGGTATTGTAACTTGAATTTTCAATTAGATCTATGGCGTTATACACATTTTGTATAGATTATTGGTACCCATTGGCCTAATGACTTATACTTAATGTGGGTTTCTGTTATTTTTTCATTTACATGTGATTCTTAAGTGTTATTCTAACACCTCTTACAATTGTTAGATAGATTGCTTGTCTTGTACCAATATGTTTCATGATGTTCGTTTTCCCTCATCTATTTGAAGCTCCTTATAGAAAACTATTATTTGTCATGATTATTTTGTCTAGATGGAACATGTTATTTGTTTTGTATGAATATGTTTCACAATATTCTTTTTTTCTCAACTGTTTGAAGTTCCCCATAACAAAATATTGGGTTTTCAAACATCTGTCATATTGCTATGATTGTTAAGTGTTTTCCTAATAGCTCTTTTCCAATTTCCCTTTTTCTCTCAACTATTTTAAGTTCTCCATAACAAATTGTTCTTCATGATATTCTTTTTTTTAGTTCCCCATAGCAAACTTTTCATTATCATAGTTTTCCTCTTCTATTCTTCATATTTTAAAGTTCTATTTAATGTGGATTTTTGAACATCTATCATTTTCCTATCTATAATATTTAGTAGTGAATAAGTGTTATTCTAATACCTCTTATACGATGATTCTACTTAGTGAAATTGTAAAAGAATGATTAGAAAAATAGTGTAAGAATCAGAGGTGAATGATAGATGATCGAAAACCCACATTAAACATATTGATACAAGACATCTAGTCTATGTAAGAGTTATCCTATCAATTCAAAATTGCCCACATGGGAAAACACTTTCCATTTTGCTACTACATGTCGAGGCAAGCAGCTCACCCACTGCTAGCACATGCAAGTAGCAAGCTTCATTGTTACCATAAGCAGGCTTGGGTAGTTTGTTGTAGGGAGATTGAAGCAAATGACAAAAAAGGAATATCGTGAAACATATTGATATAAGATTCAAGCTACAATTTTTGGTAGTAGATATTGAAGAAAAATACATAAATTGTATAGGAGGTATTAGAAGAACACTTATATTATAGAGAAAATGTGAAATTGTATTGGGTACGAAATATTATAGACAAAATGCAAAATTGTATTGAATTCCCTAATACATACACAAACACATTTATGCATATGGAATTTCCCGATCCACATTTTAAAATATACATATAGGAAAATATATAGATATATATCTATATATACACACGAAGACTATTGTGGCTCGTTTGATAATGCAATAGCAAATCACTACAATACAATGATATTTCACATACAATTCACATTGTATCTATATATGTGTGTGTGTGTGTATTTGTATGTATGTATATATATATATAAATATATATGTATTATTTTAAAAAGAGTCTAAAATAACATATATACATATTTAGCCAATAGGCTATTATAGGTGGGAATTCCACCGAAAAAGTCTTACTATCTGATGTTGGAAAAATTTTCAGGCCTCTCCCTGCCGGATTGGCAGTTGGTAGATAGAGTCAGTGGCTGGCATTGAATGTAGCACGATCTGACAATATTTAAGAAACCGCAGAAGAATTAATGGAGGTGTCAGAAAAGAGTGGCTGGCATTGAATGTAGCACAATTTGACAATATTTAAGAAACTGCAGAAGAATTAATGGAGGTGTCAGAAAAGAGAGACGAATCAGAGGATATGATTTTCATATGTGTTATTTAATTCTTTTCTCTTCTGGTAGGTAGGAGTTTCTAAAAGTTCATTTTTGTTGGAGATGATGGCCTCTGTGGCTTTCGTTGTAGAGGCTGAGGCATCGTCACCCACCTCTTCTCTGAGAATAGGCATTGATTTTGTGATGGGGGTGCCCTCTGTAATAGTTGGTGTCGTTGGATCTCTGATGTTCAAGAAACCAGTATTTTCATTTTAAAAGGTTGCAAAAATCTTGTTTTGAGCTCGACAATCTTTTCCTCGAGCCCTTTCACTGCATGTGCCCTCAGAATATTCTGTGTTACACTACAATCCATTTGAAATAGTGTTTGGTTCTAGCAATGTGGGTAGCATGGGGGGGAGGCATCAAGAAGGCCATTGGATTCCTAAGTGGCGTACCTGACAAAATCCCTATTTGGGCACGACATGGATGATTTTGGAGTGGCTAACAGTGTCGTTTGCATTCCCCAGGTGCATCCAATGCTGAGACCGTTCTAGGATGGCGAGGGAGCCACCGCATAGCAATCCAATGTCTTGCATGAATTTGTGATCAAGGAACCTACGTGCCCCTCAAGCTTGACTCGTGTTGTTGGTGTTTTGCTTCTGTTTCAGTTGACAGTGTCATTTTGGTTTATAGGTGGAGAATCTGTAGCACTACCACCGGGTTGCTTTTCTAAAATCTTTGCCTTTGGTGACTCTCTCACTAATACAGACAACACCACATCTGGAGTAGGACCCAGTAACTTTCAAGGAGTTTCCCATCCCCCTATGGATGAACATACATTCATAGGCCTATAGATCGTTACTTAGATGGACGCCTTGTCATCGATTTGGTGGGTAAACATGCAAGTCAAACTCCTCTTGTGATTTACTGTTCTGGGTGTGTGAAGACTGGAGTTTGCAATATTTCTAAATAGGGGCTTCCATGATGGGCATCAAGCTCACTATGTTGGATCTTCCATGGCACTTGAAATCTAAGGAGTAGTCGCTTGGTGGCAGGGCTTCGCTGCCCTAAATTTTTCTCTTTTTTCTTACATTTTTATTTTTCTTTAGTTATAGATTTCTATTTTTTTCTATTCATACATGTATATTATTACATAGTCCAAAACAAATATATACAGTTCTTTTCTTCTCTCTTTGGTTTCATTTTTATAAATAAAATATAACAAAAATCGTCATTTTATCAATAGCATACAAAGAGTGCCGAAGATGTAAGGAATGCATTATTTTTTTAAACCAAATTTATTGGAAAACACTTTCGTAATTTTCTCTGTTCTACAATGTACAGGATGGAGTGAATTCCATACTAAATTTCTGAACTTTTGTGTATGGATTATAGATTTTTATATTCTTTCATTTGTTGTTGTCCTACATTTATTTTTTCTTGTATTTTGCTAGGATATCTGACCCATAATGGGTAACTGTTCTTCTTGTATATTGAGAGCAATCTCTTTGGACTACATGTCACTTTTCTTATTATGGGAACAAAATCCTTGAAGTTTGCATAATCTTATAATGCATGCACATCTTTGCTTCCTCTTCATAAATTGTAGTTTGTTTGAACTTGGAACAAAATGTATCACAGCCATGTAGATATGTTTTAGAGTGGCACTCAGCAGCATAACATTATGCCATGCCATGATTTTTATTAGAGTGACCAGTGAGCATAAGTAGTATTCATGACCATGGGTTGACTGGATTTGAAATAAAAATGCATAGAAGAATGATTATACTTGAGAAGATTTGAAAAATGCATGGAAATATTTTAATGAATTGAAATAGTTTCAGTAGAAGTCTACAAAATGCATTTTTTTTCTTCCTGAAATAAAAATTTGCACTTGTAAGCAACATTTAGGTGATACATTTTTAGAATTATTAAAGGTGGTCCATGGAATTTGGAAAAAATGCAAGACAAAACAGGAATGAAATAGCAATCTTTGATCCATTCCCATGGATTATAGTAGCCATGTTTATATAAATTTGTATTGTTAGATAAATCTATGTTGGCATGATGATTTATTAAAAAGAGAGGATCAACTTAGCCCTTTAAAAGTTGTTATAAAAGCTTGGTCAATGCTGTAAATTTAACTTTGTTATGTTCTGTTGGAATTTATGTTGCTGACTATTTTTTTAATTTTACTTGTCAGCTTGTGGGTAGTTGCTAGGAATTGTTGTAAGTGATCACCAACAGTTGTGGTCTATCTAGCAACTGTTCAACACATTAAATACGATTTTTATAGTCAAGGAAGGCAATCCAATTTGTACATTGTCCTCTTTGTGTGACATGATTGTATCAAACACAAATAAAGCAATTACTGTTATTTGTTTGCTAAAAATTGGTATGTGTTGTTATGTTATATTTATATAATGCAATTGGCAGTGCATTAATTTAGTAGTAAACAAGCACTGCTTCTGATGCCAGAAAGAGGAAGCACAAAGAAACATAGTATATACTGTATATAGATATTTGATCTTGGACCTTCTTGAACCTTGCTTTAAAGGTAGAATGAGTGATGTGCTGAGATTTTTAAAACTAAGAAAGCCATTGGCCTGCATACCAATTGTATAAAAATTTGTGCAAGCAAATTTGATTAGCTGAATGCAATCATTTACTAGGAACTGCTAGTTTATTTGGGAATAAATGATTAGGCTCGTGTTTATTTAACAAAAAAATGAATGACACATAGATGTGGGATGCTACACTCTTGGTTGTGCCTTACAGCAGTATAGTGTGCCCCCAAAATACAATGAGTAAAAGAAAAGCATGACCATGAGATTTCACTATGTCTCCCTTCCTCTCTTGCTGAGTTTTTTAGTAGTTCATTGAGACCGGTTACAAATTTTGTTTGATGCTTGTTATGACCTTTATAGTTTCTCATGGCTTTCTATTAACAATTCAACACCTACTTTGTCTGTACAAAGAGATTTTACTAATTGGATTCTTGTAGGAGAAGGATCTTTTGTTCTATGCGAGATACTGTGCAGAGCATGGGATTATTTATATAGGGGTCTATCTATTAACTTTCTGGTCCTTGGAACATCTCAAGGGGCACTTTAGAAAAAGGTGAATTCCATAAACAAATTAACAAGACCATAGTTAGATACTGTTCGTGAGCTATTTAAACTTATATTTTGAACTAGGTGAATTTTATATAATTTTGAAAGTACATTATATCCACCCTTTACCTGGTTTTCATGCTTCTATTCAAAAGTGGTTGACCAATGTAGAAAAATCTAGCAATATCTGTCATCATCTTGCTAATACAACAACCCCTACAAGTAATTCAAATCCACCAAGAGACAAAAAAAAATGTTCTCCACAGCTGTGATAAGTGATAGTTGAAAAAGTGCATCTAAGAGGGAGCCTACAAATTACAAAAACTACTGGAAGCGGCATGTGCAGGGGAATTCTAGTGATTACTATTTTGCTATTGTTCATGTTTTCACTACCATCCAAACCTTCCAATTAAGATTTTATCAGAAACTTACTACTTTGCAACACCTACATATAATAATATATAGCCAATGTAATATAGTGCCACATAATATTCAATGTGTCAGGTGTTGAAAATATCTTTAAACGTTCTTTCATGTTTTGACAACTGTTTGAAAACTATCCTACATGAACAATCATTGTCGACGTCCTTTTTCTCTCTCTCATGTCTCCTAATAATAATCCTTCTATTCTTAATAGAATTTGTGGCTTTTAATTCCAGCTTGCACTAACTTTTCATCGTTCATGAATTTGAGATTCCATATAGTTTTTAATTTAAAAACAATGCCTAATTTTTTATATAACAACAAATGTTATGTTTGATATCATATATAACTCACAAAAAAGGACCTGAATATAGTAGAGCAAAGTATGGAGAACCAAAATATTCATTACCTTGTAAGGAACAAAGAAAGCTCTTGCAATTTCTATTGTGGTTCAAAAATATATAGCTGAAATATTTATTTTCTTGATATTTTTAGTGGCAGTTAACAAAAGAAAATATTGTCAATAAAAAACAAAGTGAAAAATTACATAGAAAAATTAAAATAGCTTATTTGACCACAATTCATCAGGCTGTGCATATTCTCTTCTCTCAATCATTTTTTTCCACTCCTAAGTGTTTAGGCTAGAATTTGTCATGATTTGCATCTTTATGTTTGTCTGGATCAAGCTACAATTTATAGTTGGCTTATGCATGTTTGGTAATTGTATTTAACATATTACAATGGTTCAAATTAATATAGCTTAAATTATGTAATTAACGATATGTAATTAATAATAAATTTGATTTAATAAAAATAATTGAGTTATAAATATGGATTATTAAAATTATAAGGGGCTCAATTTAATATTAATAACAATATTACAATTTAATATTAGTTATAAAAATAATTGGATTATATAAACATTTACATTTTTGTTTATATATTAGATTACAATATTGTAAAGGAAAATACATTTAAACTAAAAGTCAATTTTTGATTAAATTGTCATTAGTAGAAAAAATTGCTTATCAATATTATCCAAATAATTAGATTATATAAATTTTGACATCTTTGTTTGATATATTAGACTATAATATTTTAAAGAAAAATGCACTTAAATTAGAAGTTGAACTTTTTATTAAATTGTCATTAGTAAGAAAAATTCACTTATCGACATTATCCAAAGGTTGAATGTAACTCAATCACACCTTTAAAAAATTTTATCTTTAAAACTAACATAATAAAGATAATAGTCTTCCATATCTTATCTTCCTCTTTTAAAGACCACATATTTCATCTAGAAGGAATGCCCCTCACTGGGTACTTGAGAATGACAATGACTTTAGGCTCCACTGAAGATCGAGATCAACTTGGATGCATTAGAATTGCTTCATTTTATTTTGCATGTTAGAACTTATCTTGTAGTGTGGTAATAGTTTTTTTCTTGAAAAGGAAAATAAAAAATCCTTTTCAAATTGAAAAGAAGAGTAAAATCTCTTTTACAAAAATCTTGGGTTAATAAATAAATAACATTAATATTCAAAATCTACCTTTGGACATCATTTTTTTTTAATTAATACACTCTTGTATGTTTTCTTTATCGTGAGTAGTAGATATTATGCATTGTTGAGTAGCTAAAAAGTTATTGATTTCCCTCACATTTCTCCTTGTTATTGTCTGAGCATCAATCCCACTTTCACAAATTTTTCTTTTACACATACATATCAGTCAAGGACATCGACCTCAACAATAGCTTAAGTATATTCAACTTCTTATGGTAATTCATACACTGGGAAAAACATTTTCTAATAATAGTAGTACTATAATTTAAATACATAGAAATCATTATACAACTAAAAAAAAAAATAGTGCTTAAAATATGTCTAATTTTCCTCTTACATATTTATGCATTTCAGCTATTTACATTTTTTTGCCATAATTTGACACCTAATCAACACATCTAACCATTCCATTGCTTTTGTTTTGTAGGTCTTATTTTTTTCTTCATTTGATAACCCCCTTTTGATTTAGAGAGACTATTCCATAGTTAACCCATCTTCTATTTCAAAATTTGTCACACATGTTTCATAAAAAATAGAACCTGGGTATCCTGGGTAATTCACACAAGGTAACCCAACTCACATTGCATTGCATTTTCATCTTCTTCTCGAGAATTGAAACAAGGTCTTTGGAATTGGAGCTGGGAAGAATTCCAAAAAGTGAAACCCACCTTACCACTAAACCACATTACTCAATTTCTTACATCCCCGAAAAATACCTCTGTAGTTTGTCAAGAGCTACTTGTCTTAAAGGAAATACTTGATGAATTTGAACGGAGTCTTGGTTTGCAAATTCTTCCTCTTTGTTGCTATCTTTATACACCATGAGATTTTCCTACCATGAAAGAAATAAAAATATATCATATTTATATTTATAAAAAATTGTGGGAAACTAAATCTATACACTTACAAAACCAAACAAAATCTATACAGCTACAAAACCAGAAATGTGCATATACATGCAACAACTACCACAAGCACCACCATAATAAATGCATACCAAATTCATTGTAAAATTAGTAGCAAACTTCAAGGAAATCATGCACTTATGAGGGTTAAATAGCACAAAAATGACTATAATTTCTTGCTCCCCAAGACAAGCTCTTCCTGTAATACCCCTCATACTATTTAGACTTATTATTTTATGTGCCTTGGTTTGATACTGTGATGATACTATTATTGTTTGGTTGGGTGGTGTGATTGGTGGACTATTGGTGATTATGCTTATACATTAGTGGATTTGATTATTTCGTATGACATTGTGGTTGGTTATATTAGTTGGTTTTTAGAATTATGATATGATGTAGTGATTTAATTTAATATGTTATGAGATGATTGTTAGTTAGAAATATTAATTGATTGGTTATATTATAATTGTTAGAATAGGTGTGATGAAGGACAATATGGCATCACTCATTCGCGAGTGCCCTGTTATGTTGCGATTCCTTCTCACAAAGTAGTACTTTAATTTAATGTTTCGATTATATATATATATATATATATATGGATGCACATGTACACAACTTCACTTGTATGCAGGATTTGCAGGTACAAGTCTCGATTCCACTTGCTTCGGCAGAACAGGGCGAGCACCAATAGCCCAACGGTTAAATGTTGAAACAGAGGTGACGATGAAGTCAATCCGTCCCATGATGTCAGACTGTCTCGTTTGATTGGTATTGTTCATTTTTGTAACTGTCGTCATTTGTGGTTTGTGTTTTGTATTTTGTCGTATTTTGATTAATGTTGGTACCTTGTATGTTGTGGTGTGTTCGATTTAAATATGGAAGTAATTGTTTATTTTTAATGATTAGATTTAAATTCTATTTAAATATTTAAATAATTTAATTATTTTTGAAAGTCATATATTTCAATTAAATGATAATTAAATATTAAATGTGTCTTAATTATTTTAATCAATTATCTGGTGGAGGATAATTATTAGAATAATTTATTTAAACTAAATAAGTAATGTGTTGTGCAAGTAAAGTTGCAAAAATAGAAATTAAAGCAATAAAACAAATAAAAGAATGAAAAGATTATGTGAGCCAATAGGAATAGAGATCTGGGAAAAAAGCTAGCTTTTAAAGAATTGTTTTCTTTTATTTTTGATTTTTAGAGTTTTTGTGAGAGATGCACAATATATTTTTATTTAATTAAGAATTTTTGTAAGTTCTTACACACACAGAAGATCAGGGAGATTGAAGTTGCTCAAGTCATTGTTTATGTACTTTTGAATCTGAAGAGATTAGTTTTAAATCTTTTGCTATTATTTGAGGAGGGTTCTAGGAAGGAAATTTGTCTTCAATCTGTTACTGGTGTTGTCTTGGGGAGTTCTTTCTGGATTAAGAATTGGAATCAAGTTCGAGGGCAAAAGTCTGCAGAGGAGATTTGGAAGCACGAACAGGAAGCTCTTCAAGATCATCAGAGTCAAGCAGGCATCTGCAGATTTTCGAATAAGCGTTGGACACCAGGTTCCACTTGAAGTCTCCTTCTCGTACCTTCTCTTTTGTCTGTCTGCTTCAAAAAAGAAAAATAAATTTTATTAAAAATGTTTTTTTTTTGTGAATATAGAAAACTATTGTTTGAACTGAAAACTAGTGCAAGATATTAGACTAGAAATTTTAAAGAAGGAAGAAAATTATTAAACTGCTTCCAATCTGTTAAATCAAAAACCTTTAACTTCTGAAATACTCAACTTGACAATAACAGCATTTAGAGAAAAAAAATTTCCCTATTGAGAATAATACATTTGAGATTTTGTAAATGTATATATATTTAGATATGAGGTGTTCATTACTCTGTATTTTATTTTGTCCTGTATGTACATAGAAAACTATATTCCCTATATTAGAAAACTGTTCTTTTATATTTGTATGTTATATATATATATATATATATATATATATATATATATATATATATATATATATATATATATATATATATATATATATATATATACTATATATATATATATATATATATATATATATAATATATATATATATATATTCATTGAAATTGTTTTGTTTGGTAAAAGGATTTTTTGTATGTTGAGATTTTCAGAACCCGTGTTCTGTACCAGGCGATTGAATTTTGTTGTTTCCATGCTTTTGATAAAACTAAATAAAATATAGTTTAAAACTAGAAATCAAAATTTGTTTTGTTATTAAAATTTTTGTATGGGGATTAGGGAGGGGACGGCTGGGCCGTACCCCACCCCTATCCCAAGAGGGCCGCGGACTGGCCACACAGCAGTCCTTACGGACTGCTGTGCGCAGCAGTCCTTACGGACTGCTGTGCGCAGCAGTCCGTAGACTGTTGCGTACAGCAGCCCGTAAGGGCCGCTATACCAGCCACGGCAGGCCCTGTGTAAGCCGTGGCTTGCTTGTTTAAATTTTGTTTAAAACTTAATTTTTATTTATTATTTTATTTATGTTTTTATTTATATGTTTTGTTATATATATATTATATATATATATATACCAATACATATATATATATTTTAAATTATAATTGTATTGTATTTTATTTTATTTTATTTTCAATCAGGTTATGTAATATCATGTATTTTAATGGAATTTTGATTGTTTATTTTAAAGTTAATTTATTATATTTTATAGAATATAATCGTGTGTTTGTATTAAATACTTGATGTTATTATTCAAGAAATTTTGATATATTTTAAAATGACACTGTTCCTTATCATTTGGTTAAACAAATTTGTTATACAAGAATTGAACTTTAACTGTGATTGTAGACCTTGTTGAGACAATTGTATTTGGTTACATAATCGAGAGTGGAATCAAACGTAGTGGTGCAACCTTGTAATGTTATCTGAATTTTCTTTTATGTCATGGTTTTCTTGGTTTAGTGTTGTCGATGTGGGAACCGTTTTGGTCTGTGAAACCTTGTTCCAGAGGCTTGTTATTTAGAGTGTTACTCGCCTTTTTATATGCTTTTGACCGTTATTGGTATTATGTCAGGAAGGGTTGAACGGGTTGGTAAGACGTTGATTATGAATAATTGCCAGATGATTATTACCCCGTGTATCTGATGTTGTTCTTATGATTTATGTGTGCAAGTACAACCCTTGCCTGCTTGAGATATGTTAGGGGTCATAGGGAGAGTGGCTCTTCGTGGGCGCCGGCGCCTCGGGTAAGAGGAAGTGCTCAGGGGAACCCACGCAAGAGTAGTTAAACAAGTGATAACCTAAAAATAGAATTTAGGGGGATGGGTAGTAAAACACACAAGATAATTAAAACTGGATTCCTCGTCTATGCATTAGGGCTACCGTAGACTAGTGATAGACTGAGTAGGCCATGGTCGGCAAAGTCGTAGTCTCATCTTCATGAGAGATTATCGGCTCCGCATTAGCTACCCTATGGTGTCGGCGCCTCAATTAGGAGGAAGGGCCAGGAGATCCATAAATGGGTGTCGGCGCCTCAGTTGGAGGAAGAGCCAGGGGATCCCATGAGAGCTATGCGATGACACTCTCCACTAGACATCCTTGTCCTTGTTTCTTGTCACCTCTGGATATTGTTTTATTTATGTTGTTTCTGATTTTAGGGCTAGGGGATCCATAGATGGGTGCCGGCGCCTTAGTTGGAGGAAGAGCCAGGGGATCCCATGAGAGCTATGCGATGACCCTCTCCACTTGACACCCTTGTTCTTGTTTCTTGTCGCCTCTGGATATTGTATCTTTATGATGCTTTTGATTCTTGTGAATTTGTTTCATGATTTTTAGTTGGTGGTACTTCATGTTATTGTAATGAGGTTCTTAGTCTTAACTTGTTATGTGATTTGTGAACGTTATTGGTTGTTCATCGTATGCTTTGAGTTGTACTTGTTTTGTATTATGTTGATTTTGAGTCGGTTTGACATTCATGGTCGGGTTCACTTCCTCGTCACCTCTGAGCACAGGGGGTGAGTTACTTGTAATTCACATGGTTGGGTGAAACGTGCTCCGCACCCGTTGGGTTCCCCATCAGCGTCCTGTCTTCTCAACATTACCAGTTGGAGTTGTACCAGCATTCACCTTGTATTTCATATTTCATTATTCTTGTATCAGTCCCCATGTTGGGAAATTCAATGTAATTCAATTATCAGAGATTGTAATGTAACATTAAAACAATGATGTAATAGTTAGGCTCATTTGTATCTTTGTTAAAAGATTTATCATGGATGTAATTATATGATGTTTGTTATGCTCACATCATGGTTACGGGATGTATCATTGTTTATGGTTATTATAAAGTAAATGGTTATGTTGTAATTGTTATCTTTATTTTCGTTTAGTTGTTGTGATGTAACCTCGCGTGCCCCAGAGAACCAAGTGTGTTAATGCTATGTAATATGTTATGTGGTTATGGTTTAATGTTATTGCATGTTTAATTTAATTGTTTAAAAAAAATAAAAAAAATTGATTGCATTGTGTGTGTTCTCTGGGGTTTGCACGACATGCGTTACACTTCCTATACTCGATACCCTCAGTAATACGAGTTTTGTGTCCTTCATGCTTTATGCATTTTAGCAAAAAGACCACCATTTTGAAGGGCACATTTATAGTACGAACTTTGTAAAATTGTGGTTTTATGAAGTGTTAGATATTCTTCCTCAATCTATTAAATAAAAAGTGAAGATGTATTTATATTTTTTGTGTACTTTGTAAAATTGTGGTTTTATGAAGTAATCTATTAAATAAAAAGTGCAGATGTATTTATCTTTTTTTCTCAAGAGATTGGTTATGTTTCATGTGTCATAAAATAGTTTTTGTATTATAAAAATATTTTCCCACAAAATGTAGTTTTCCATTATATTACATTTGGTTACAATGTATATCATTAACTAGCAACAACTATACTTAATCCAATTGACCTTTCATTGTACAAAAAAAATTATGTTGTGAAACTATTTAACATAACATACCGATTTAAATAAAGTTCCATTTGTTCATTCTCAAATCTTCTCGCACCCCATCATCAATTGGCTTTTTCTATAAATAATTAGTCTTAAGAAAAGCAATTTACATTTTATTGCGATTTTTACCCTTGCCCTTCAATATATTGAGAGAATATACCCCGCTATTGGCGTAACCATTGCACCTTGTTGAGGTGCAAGCGCTAGTATTTATGTTGTGAGGAAATCGATGCAATACAATGATATTTCACATACAATTCACATTGTATGTATATATATGAAAAAATATTTTAAGGTTGGATGTAATGTTGTCTCTTTTGTTCAATTAGGGTCTTTCACCTAATGAAAAGAGATAGATTCCACACCCAAAATATAGGTGGTTCACTCAAATTAAGATATGTATGATGAAATTAAGCCGATGAAATAATCTAAATGTAACTAGATGATGATTGATTAAGTATGCAAAACCTAAGAAATGTAACTTGTTTGAAAACACATTGTGTAATGCAAAAACATCTAGAAATGTGAACAAAATTGAATAGAAATGGATGAAACTGAAAGCGTGCACTTGAGATATGGATGGAGATTGGAAATGGCTTATGGAATACTAATAATCCTAATTTTTAGGCTTGGTGGGACTCATTCGCCATTCTGAGCGAATCAGTCCTAGTTCTTTGAAACTGTTTTGAAACCCATTTCAAACAAATGGGTGTCTAAAAATGTAGAAAACCAAAAACAGGCATTGAAGTGGGACTTATTTCACCACCCATAGTGAATGTGTCCAATTTTGAATTTCTAAATATTCAAAGGTGGAAATAGAAGCCTTCAGTCTGCACTTTCTACTTCTCTAGGTGTCTGGTTTTGAAACTATCTGATTTAGGCCTAAAAGTGACTTTTTGTGGGTATGTTGACTTGTCCAATGAAGATATGACTTGAAAAAAATTTCAATGCAATCTTCAATGATATCTAAGCCTTGAATATGTCTAAATATGCAAACACACAAGAAGAGAAGAAGAAATGTTGGATGTTAGGGCATGGGGGTTTGCCTTGGTCAAACCCCTTTTAGGTGATTAAACCAAAATGATGAAAGAATGTAATGAAGCATGCAATAATGAAGTTATTACTTTGCCATGATGATTGATCTTGAATGTATGTAGCAAACATGAATAATATTCCCTTGAATTTCTTAGGAAGCAATCTTAATGACTTGTAATGATGAAACCCTAACTTGCTTGACTTGATAGAGAAGATAGATGATGAATGAATGGTAAGAGATGCATTAATGAGTTAAGAGATTAATGGGGGTTAAAATGGATGGAAAAAAACTTATTTATACACACTTATGCCCTAATAACCTAATAATACAACATCGCATGCCGACATAACATCTTTTTGAATAACAACCCGAAAGAAAATTTGAATTATTTTGAATTGGGAGCAAAACTCATTATCCACCCATGGTGAATGGGTCCCACCTTCGGCTTGTAAGTGGGTGTTAGGAATTAAGTCACATTTAATGTTGTTTTTCGGGTTTATATTAAAGAATACACTTAATTAAGTCTTATGAGAAATCATGTTGAGTTCTTTGTGGCTTTTAAGTATAATGCTAATTTGACAGCTATAGGTTTGATGTTTTGTTAGTATGTCAATTAGTTTATGTGCCTTGCGTATATGGCAATAAAGGCCATTTACTCCCACAAACTGCATTAGTTCAGGGCTTCTTAAAAAGACATTCATGCTTGGTTTTTCTCACAAGCTCATTAGGCGTGACTTTACATATGCCAATTGGATTAGCTTAAGAGTTTCTAAATACCATTTAAATTCATATTTAAATGCATTAGCTTTAATAATTTTAAGATTGCAGTTAGAATCAATGGAGTGGAGGATTTAATTTGAGTTGAGTAAGGTGCTTTTGTTTAGGACACTTTCCCAAGATTGGACTTTGAGATATTAAATATGGATCTTGTCCTTCATGTTCTACATTCCAATGCTGGGCATCATGTTGTAACTAAACTAAAGCATGCAAACATATTTCATGTGATTAGACTAAGCATTTAAATTTAACTAGTTATGACAAGAAGCTAGATTTCCATGTGTTAAGATCGATAGATAACATCGTTGAGGATACACAACAATGCAAGGATAGTGTTTAAGCAACACAAGGATTAGGATGGACATCCCAAGATGATGAGGAATTGATTGGATTAGATTGATCAGGATTGATGATGATAACATTGTTGAGGATACACAACAATGCAAGGATAGTGTTAAGAAACACAAGGATTGGGAAGGATATCCCGAGATGATGATTTTTTTATTTGATTGATCAGAAATTTGAAGTTTGATTTGGAACAAAATTTGTTTGAATGATTTACTGTGATGTTGACGTGCAAATTAGATGCAACTGATATTGATTGTTTGGATTGATGTTCAATGAAAGATAATGCTTGATAAGGAACATTTTCTCGTCAAAATATGCCATGCGCTAGTGATTTGGATTTTTGGCTCACAAATGCTTGACCAATTTGATTTTATGTTTGCCAATGTCTGGATCACCACATAAGTTGGAAGATATAAATCAAGATTTATTCCCAAAGCAAGATGTAAATATTTGGCCCTAGTGTCTAGCAATACATGGAATGCCATGGGTGGATGCTTGGATAGTTGTATGGATGGAGGGATATGGATTATCTTGTAATAAGATAAGGTATTCAAATAAAGGAATGCTCATTTGGATAATGCGTCATGGCTCGGATAATGTTGCATAGGATAGGATCAATGAAAATAACTCATGTCAAGATGTTTACCATAAGCAAGTGTAAAGTTTACAACAAACTTTCTTCAAGATCAAGATAATGTAGGAAGATGGATGTAGATGGATTGGATAAATTGTTCATGGATAAATGGATTTATTATGGATGAGATGGATGGAATGTTGGATTTATTATGGATGAGATGAGATGCTTTCACCTAAACTAGCACATGCAGATGCTCGATTCTACACATGATGCCTATTTTCTAGGTTTTCGTCATGGTACCTGTCCAAAGTGCCACCATAGTGATTTTCACTAGAGGGTGATTTTTTTTCCTTTACTGTTTTCAATACTTTTTTTGATTTTATGTTTTTTTGAATTTTTTTTTAAAATTTTTCTAAAAGATTTTAAGCTCATGTTGAACCACCTCGTGTTGTCAATGTAGATTCTTCTTTCATAATGTGTCATCGACATCCTACTTGAAGAAGCTTCTTTGCCAAGATATATGCACTTGAAAGCAACCTTTGAGATTCCTGATCTGCTTTGTCAATACTAGAGTTAACTTTCTTTTTGTGTGCACATTGTGATAGAGTGCCTTCTGAATCCTTATGATGAAGGGTCATTTCCAATATGAGAATTTTATATCATGTGTGGAGGAATGGATGGAACGAGTTTAGGAATAGGAGATGGACTGGTTGACAGTTTGGAACATTTGACTCTCCAAACTTGGGAAGATGAGCAATGATGGGTGGATATGAAAGTGTGCATGGAATTAGGACCAACTGCTTGATATAATTTGTATGCCACTTGGGAAGCCTGATTTTGCTTTTGTAGATGTCTTTGATGGATAATTTTCCCTTTTTTATCTTGCCCCATAGTTTCTTTGAATAATGGAGTTTTATAGGGATAATATTTCTTTATATTTTTTGGTATCCATGTGTATTTGATTTGTCCATTATGCTTATTAGCTTCTCTTGCTTTGATAACGTTCTTTGTGATTTGATTCAAATATTTCTTTTGATGTTGGTCCCAATTCATTGATGGGGTGATAGGTGGATGAAGATTCATGACGTGGCTGGTTGTAGTATTGATATTAGTTTCACCATAAAGACTCCTCGTGCTCCCTATGTTGACATTTGCTTGAGACATAGTTGCCCCTAGTATTATGGAAATATTACCTTCATGCTTTGATTCTACCTATTCCGAGAGCTCTTGTTTACTAAGCATTCTCCAATAAATGACCACTATAGATGATGTTATTTTAATTTGTTGTTCTGCTAACTCCAGAATATCCTCTTATGTCTGACATGTTTCTTTGAGTGGATAATGTTGGATATCTTCATACATGATGTCCTTAGTCTAAATTTGGGATATATCTGATATTGATGTTGACAGCTCAGTTTGACTATAGGAATCAATAGCCTACTCTTTTTGTGTAATAATCTCAAGAGTAAAGGAATCTTTTTCTGAATGAAGATCATCTACATGTCCATCCATAGAAAGCATCTCATGGGTAGATGGAGGATTATGTGCTATATGGATATTATCATCATTTGCAACATCTTGTATAGATAGGAGAGTGTCCATTAGATCATTGTCGTATCTTGGAGATACAAATTCTTGATCTTGAATGATTTTAGAATTTCTTTCGACATGCTTTCGATCAAGTTCTTGACATGGGTCAGTTTCAAAGGATAGATTGCTTACAAAGGGTTCTTAGACATCATCATTAGTCATGGTAAGTGGTTCAATATCCTCTTGATCTTTAAGTGGACTTGGATCAAGTGTCGAGTTGAGGATTGCTTTAGTATATGTAACCATGAGGTCAAAGGGGGTCAACATGTCTTGAAAAGAACCATTGCTAGACCTTGGTGAAAGATTTGGATCTTTCTTTGGAATAAATTCTTGAGATATGTCATTTAACTCATAAGGAGATGTAGAGACATTTTCAATATGATCATTGGTCGATAGATCATGGATTATGTCAATAGGATCAAATAACTCTAACACTCCTTGAAATAGATCATTTTTTTCAACAATTGTGGTGGAGAAACTTTCAATGTTATTGCTAGTGGTTGAATCCTGATTATTGTCCCTAATAGTTATTATTTTTTCATCAACCAGGTCTTGGATGAGATTTTTTAGTTGAATGCAACTTGATGTTGTGTGTCCCTTTGTTTTGTGAAAATCAAAAAGGTGATTTTCTTTGTACCATGGTGGTTTCACTAGGGGCTCTTAATAGATTTCATAGGTGTGAATTGTGACGAGTTTTTCCTACACCAACTATTGCATGACCAATTTGATGGGATTCCCAAGTGGTGTGTATTATCATTTGTTACCCTGGGATATTTCCACTTTAGATTGACCTTGTGGTGATTGATTTTGGAGATGTGGTGACTGATCCTTGAGATGTGGTGATTGATCTTCAAGATGTGGGGGTTGGATTTGTTGATGTGGCTGATCTTGATATCTAACTTCTTGACATTGGAGATATTTTTCTTGATGTGGTTGTGGACACAACTAAATGCTTTGATGACATGGTTTAACCAGTAGAAGAGTGTATTGATTTTGGGGAGAATATGTATTTTGGCTCAATAAGTCAATTAGTTTGTCAAGTGAAGCAATTTGATTTAGCAAAATTTGATCCTGATTTTGATTTTGATTCCCTTGATATAGTTGATTCTTTTGTTCAAGTAGATTTGAAATGTGTACTTGTGTTTTTATGGGATCATGGACAAATTGATTTTGGATAATGTTCTGATTTGGGATGATGTTTAGATTTGGCATGATAGGTTGAAATTGAACATTGTTGTGTTTGGGAATCACATTGCCTTGATTTAGGTAACTTTGATTTTGCATGGTGTTACCTTGAATTGGATCAATACATGGAGTTGTTAACATGTTGTTTGGACTTTGAACAACATTTGTATGATTTTCAAATAGATCTATCCCGAAGTTTACCATGTGTGGATTTGAAATGTTCATGTTTGGAAAACTTGTACTTGGCATGTATGGATTTTGTAGGATGATGTTGTTTCATGGAAGAATCATGCATTGAGTGTTTGGTTGAGAGATTTTTTGGTTTGGACTTGGATTTAAATCTACCATTAGGAAAGATGTTCCAAACTCTTGACTAGGCATAGTCACATTTGTTGTACCATCGAGGTTTGTAGGAGATAATGATCCCATGTACAAATTGTATAAATGTGAGTTTTGAAAATCAATTGGAATTGTAAGGCTTGGATAGTTTGGTTGGTTTAGACTACTCATGATGTATGGATCAAGTTTATATTCCATGTTCTTCTTATGTTTTTACCTTGTTGTAAAAGTGACCTCTAAGTTGTTTAGGACCAATGATTAGATGATGGATGAAAGGGGTGAATGATATGGGTGTTGAACTTTTAGGAACTTTGGATCAATGCTACACTTTAGGATTTGTGATTGGATTGGTTTTGATTGGATAATGAGCTTGTAAACCCTAAGATGTTAGATGTGATCTTAGGATGAACTTGTTCAAAGGTGTGCTGATTTAACTAGAGGTATGAGAAAGGATGTATTCCTATATTCCTAACTAATAAGGTGATTTTTATTTTGATGATTTACCCAAGTCTAGAATGATGTTTCCAAATCTCTAAATTTGTTTGGTAGGATGGGTTTTGATAGATGTTTGGGATGGATGATGTGTTTGAGTTTGATCCTAAATGAACCTAAGGAGAACCTTCTTTACAAGACCAAGATATTGAAGAACATGTTTTTCCTTAAGAGTGGTTCAAACCAAAAGACCAATGTATGCATGAAAACGATATGACCAAAAGATACCAAGCGCATGTGTTGGGTCTAATTTTTTCTTAACTTTTCTTAATGAGTTGTTTCTATCACAAAAACACTCTTGATTAGCTTTTAAAACTAGATGTCCAATGTCTTGACTTCTCATCCCACAAAATACATTATGTTGAAATTTGATGAAATCAAGGAAAAAGTTACCTATTGTTGACTTTAGCAAGCAAATTGAGATATAAATCCAATTGTTTAGAAACCTCTAAGGATAGAATCCCAACGACAAGCAATAACACATGAATTTTGTCGGTAGTATTTGCTTCCTAAAGGGTTTCACATTTGATGATAATGTTTGAATGTTTGTTTCCAAAATTTTATGAACAAGAAAAGTGTTTTATTTTCAAGAACAAGTACAAACCTATGGCTATGAAAGACTGTATTTGTTGAATCCCCACTTGGAAAAGTCATCTATGCTACTTTTAGCGAATGGTTAGATGCTTGACTGCACAGGCTCCCCCTTATAGTGCACTCACTTCTCGGGTCAGCAAAGCATCAGTACCCATGAATCTCCCATGGCATACTTTTCATCTCTACTAAAAGTCATAAAAGTGTGGGGTGACTTCAGAACAACCGTTCTTGCACCAACAAGTAGATAAGGATTTTGGCCTTTTCTAAACAAGGGTTTTAATATGGACTTTCTGTTTGTGGGGGATCATCCATTCGGTGAGAGACCATTGCTACCCTTATTTTTGGAATGACCATTTTGATTCTTTCCTTTCAACAAGAACCCACACTTATATAGTGGTTGGAAGTCGATTGGATTTAGCGTGTTGTTGGTTGGGTCGTTCCCTTGGGTGATTACTTTTTCCCACAAGGCAGACCCTCTAAGATAAACAAAAGTGAGCAAACATATCCATAGTTCAATTGATCTTTGTTGAGAAACAAAGAGAGAACACATGCAATATGTTTCACTCACACTTACAAGATGTGTTTGATTTTAATCCCAATTAAAATGTGGAGGAAATTAATTTACCCAACTTAAGATCAACAAAAATCCTTTTGATTCTCAAGATCGTTGTGAGGTGTGAGAGAAGTGCATACATCTTTTTGATGGTATTACTTGGGGTAAGTAATTATAAGACAAAGAAGCACATGTTCATTTTATCCTTTCAAAACAAGAGTGACTTATTTTTAAGCACCAAAGGAAATGTGAGATTGCCTTGTTCAATTCTTAATCCTCAAACCAAATCTTGCAAGTTTTCCTAAAGTTCTTTTTAAGCCCTTTGTAGAAAAAATGAAATCTTTTGTAGTGTTCTTTTTAGAGCCCAAAAATATGAGAGTTGGTTTAAAATAGAAAATTAAAACATAAAATGGAAGCTTAAGCATTCAAAAATGATTTTTCAATTTCAATTTCAATGCCCAATTTTCTTCGACTCCAATGCTCCATTGCAATGTCAACCCTATAAACAATACAACATAAAATCTTAGAAATGAGATGTTTTTAAGGAATTAATACAACATATAGCATTATCACAAAAAATTACACTTGTGTAATTGAGCCTAAAAAAATGTATTGAGTATCAATTCAATCTTTGTATGAGGAAAAGTTTTTATTGTTACCAATGATTGAAAAGAAGAATTTTCAAAAAAGAGAATCACAATCTATACGGCGAGTATTTGACTAAATGGAATTCCATGTAATTAATGAGATATTAAGTGTAATTCAAATGTTAGTCAAATCACATGGGAATCCAACTTCTCATCATAACTAGTTAAATTTAAATGCTTAGTCTAATCACATGAAATGTGTTTGCATGCTTTAGTTCAGTTACCACATGATGGCCAGTATTGGAATGTAGAACATGAAGGAAAAGATCCATACTTAATATCAAATTTCAAAGTCAGATCTTGGGAAAGTATCCTAAACAAAAGCACCTTACTCAACTCAAATTAAATCCTCCACTCCATTGCTTCTAACTACAATCTTAAAATTATTAAAGCTAATGCATTTAAATATGAATTTAAATGGTATTTAGAAACTATTTAGCTAATGCAATTGGCAGATATAAATTTGTGCCTAATGAGCTCATGAGAAAAACCGTGCCTGAATGTCTTTTTAAGAAGCCCTCAACTAATGCAATTCGAGGGAGTAAATGACTTTTATTGACATATACACAAGGCGCATGAACTAATTGACGTACTAACAAAACGTCAAACCTGTTGCTGTCAAATTAGCATTATACTTAAAATCCACAAAGAACTCAGAGCGCGCAGTGATGCAGCTCTAAAGTATCTCAGCCACTACCATGTGTCCCATTCTCCTTGTTTCCTTAGACTCAGAAGCAATCTACACATCATTAAATTAAGAAAACTCCTCACAAATGCCTATTATTGCAATGGCACGACCCACAAACTTTTATTTTTTTCCTTCAATTTTTCTTTCTTTGTGAGGTCATTAGTAGTGCATGAGTAAATACAAGTCAAGCTCATGGATATAGAAATTGATTTCGCTCCCGTGTAATGAATGAGAATTAGAAAGAGGAAATATGGGTGATATATAGAACGACCAGATTTCTTCTATTGTATGGCTGTTAAATGGTGGGTACGTTGTCACATACCATAGGAGACTCCTACACAACTCTCTTTTTCTTCCAAAGCAATTATAGAGAAGAGACATGGGATCTAAAAGAAAATACTGACCTCAAAGTTTGTGGGTCACAAAGAAGGTATGTTTGAGGAATATATTTCAAAAACAATAAATAATCTATCATTCAAAAACAACAAAAAATTAGAATCTTAATCTATCATTGAAAAACAGGGATCTGAAAGCAAATAATGACCCCAAAGGTTGGTGGTCACAAATAATTGTTTTGGAGGTAAAGCAAATAATGAATAATGACTGGTAAAGGGTAGAATAAACCGACATCTTGTTGTGAATAATGAGAAAATAAATAAAATATCGACGTCCTCCCCTATGCATAAAAAGATCGCAACAATTATTCAATGCGTAAAAAAGATCTGTAATAAGACAGAGCCATCTCAAAGGCATGCAAAATTTCTATTTTGTAATGAGTACAAGGGATTGGAAATGGATGTAATAAAGAGATCTACTGATTCAAGAGGGAATGGCAGCCGTGTTATTGCACACAATAGTAATCATCAGAGATAAAAAAAAATAGCCACTGAGTGCCTGATTCAACAAATTATGTTAGCTACTGAAAGAAACATTCAAATATTGAGATAGCGAGGGTTATGCCAATTTTTTTCAGTGTGAGCTTAGAAATTTCTTTCCTCTTGTTAAAGCTTGATAAAAATCAAAGCATAATTTTCAAACAGCGAAATGTTAGAAAACAAGCCCGATGAAAATCAAAGCATCATTATCTAGTTTTTAAGATGATAATAAGCAACGAAATCTCAACCATTGGAGGCGTCAAAATGAAAATAAAGCCCACCTTCTAGCACAATTTTGTGGATGTTAAAATCTGCAAAATGCTCAAAACTTCCACACACATTAACATGGTTAATCATTTAAAGCAAAGCAAACCAAAACATCCCTATGAAATAATGAATCATGTTAAGTATGCCATCAAAGGAAACAAAGACGCTAAATAAAACACACAATAACATGAATCAATCCCTATCTCATAGTGGATTGTAAGAGTTATAAGTTATTTCACTTAATTAATTACATCATATTGGTTAATTAATTAAGTCACTTATCACTTTAGTTACTTAAGTGAAACTTAGGCACATTAATAATTGATTATTTATTAATTATTAACTGTGCACACTAGGTTTTCTTTTAGGGTTTCCTTTAGGGTTTTGCATACATTTCTTTTATAAAGGAAATCATCTCATGTAATTTATAAATTCCTAAATAATATTATTTGCACATCTTCAAGCAAAGCTCTTGCTTTTTTCTATTTTTGTCTTTTGTGGAAGCTTTTTTTGGTTTGCATGTCTGATCTTGGTTTCTAACATGGATTGGTTCTTCTTTGGTGTGGAAAGAAGCCCTTCCCAATCCTTAATAAGCTCCTGGATGATATGATGAACAAGATTCAAATTCTTAAGATTGTGTATCAAGTTGTGGAGGATTAATACAATAGAGGAGGCCTCTATTTATAAGAAAGAAGGATGGAAGAATGGAAAACATGGAGGATGTGCGACAAAACATGAGCCAATAGCAAGATGTCACTTATCAAGATGTGAAAGGATGAAGGTTGTGCACATTTTGATCAATGTGCCAAAGAGGGGGAGATTTGAAATTCAAAAGATGGCTTGTTGGAGGGAGAATAAAGAGTCTTAAATGCCAAGTGGGAGACATGTAAGAGACAATGTAAGAGGATTTAATGCTATGTTGCAAGGACACATCGCTTTTGGAGGGATTTTCAAACTTGGATGAATATTCCCTTTTTTTATGCCACTTTGAAAGTAATTAGGGAATTATTAAATCAAAGAAATGATTTATTGGTGCAAGTTGCAAAATCTAGAGGATTCAGGTGATTAGGATTAAATTAATTAGGATTTGATTAATTTAATAGGAGTTTAGCTGATTTTGACTTATGACTTAGATTTTAGGATTAAAATAAATGAAAATGAGAAGAGAATGATTTTAGATTTAATTAAATAAAGATTTGATTTATTTAATCAATGAGGGTGATGTTAGTGTTAAATCAAATACATATGAATTTATTTAATTTAAATCGATGAGTTTAGGAGATTAATAAAATAAACTTGATTTATTTAATTAAAGAGATAATTTAGGAGATTAATAAATTAAACTTGATTTATTTAATAGATTAGGTGAACATGATTTAATTAAATATGAGGAATGCATGATGTCAATTTTGCATGTCTAAACATATAAAGCATAA
>VDFB02068541.1:0-68015 GCA_007258455.2 Sequoia sempervirens
TTCCATCACAATTGTCTTCATGAGATCAAACCTTCTTACAAAATTTCCTTACACAAACATCCTAAAACATGTCTGAGCCACCCAAACTGATTTGCACAATGATCTTCTTACAAGGGTACAATGTTGACATCAATGAAAATAATGCAATGCATAGCAGTATACCTTTTGCTTATCCCACATGCTCATATTGCCAACAACAACATCAATGACAAACTCTTCATTCTTCCAACAATCTCCCCCTTTGTCATTGATGGAAACATGCCTAAACATCTCCAAAATTACTCTCCCCATTGGATATCAAAGGAAAAGGTTGTATACAGTAATATTATTTACATGTATTGGATCTCCCCTTCACAAACATATTCATATATACAAACTAAAAAATTGAACTAATTCCTAAGAATGTTATGCATCAAAAAACTTGTATTAAAAAATATGTTACACCATGTACATATGTATAGAGAATCTGAAATTGAAAATGAAAAGTTATAAATAATAAAGAAATGTTGTCAACTAGAGGAATTTTACCCTTGGAGCTTCTGCAGATGTGTCTGCCATACTTGTTTTCCCTCTTCCCAAATATTCTTGGTCATCCCAAGCATTCTACACTAGGTTTCTAGCTCCATCATTATTTCTTCTCCTTCTTTTGGAGTGTTGGGTACTAGATTGATCTTTGTAGCTTTGTTAGCACTCAATAGGGCACTTGAAATAGATATGAATTTTGAATTTACCAAGTCCTTGAGATCTCCAAACTGCATAATGGTTTTCTCTTTTTGAGCCTACAGTTGGAAGAATCTCTCATGCAAATCCTCTATTGATGTCCTTGTATTTCCAATCAAGTCATGTGTCAGAACATAGGCATTGGAAGTATTATTGATTTGGGACTCAATAGAGCCCATCTCATTCTTTATGCTTTGTGTGGCTCCAAGCCACTTCATACAATACTGAAATAGGGCCTTTGCTTCATCCACACAATCTTGTGCACCCTTGTGGTTTTCTTGAAACTTATTGTGTGCAAGGGCACACTTCTCAATTATCTCCATCATCTTCTTTTCATTTATCTTCTTTTCAACCTCATTTTTAATTTGTCCTTTAAGACTAGTAGCATACTCTTTGAAAGAATCAATTAACAAATTCAAATTTTCTATACCAAAGAGTGAGTTGTCAATGCTTGCACTAGGTATGGTCTCCTAAAGATTCTTTATTGCTTCATCCATTAGTTATACACTCTTCTTATGAGTCTCTATTATCTCCTTCTGAGTAGATTCATGGAATACATCTCCCAACTAAAGCTTGTGGAGGGGGAAAATCTTATCAAGGTCTGCATTCTCCTATTGCATAGGTGATTATAGCAGTTGGGCTGATACAATAGGATGGAATTTGAGTTGCATGCTTAGTAAGTTCTTCAAAGAATCTCTAGAGGTGTGGAAGGATTCACCAATAGCCTTCACACTCTTTATAGTCTTTTCCTTCAACTCCTTTTCCTTCGTACCAAATCTCACTTATGTCTCTACTTTTGTCTTTGCATCTCTGGATGCATCTTCATTATTTTCCTCATCATCCTTCTCATAATTTTCTCGGTCATCTTTCTTCTCTACATCATCACTCTCCTTTTCACCATCCTTATTTGCATTATCTTCAACAACATACTGATTTATGTTATCCAGAAGAGTAACTGTCTCTAGTTTTCCTTGTATATTCTCAACATTCTCTTTGGATACTGGATGAGGAGTAGAAGTATCCTCCTTTCTTGCATGTTCACTGGTAGCAATCTCTTCCTCAACATTCTTCTATGTTTCTTCACCTTCCTTTTCCATTTCTGAAAGAACATTATCCTGAGCATATCCTTCATCTATTACATGTTCATGTTGAGCATCAATACTCTATGTTTTTTCTCATGTATTGACTTCCGGAGTAGGATCTTCTTTTCTTTCAGGATTCATTCCATACCTTTGTGCTAGATCTGTTATCTTATCCATTGTCTCCTTCCAGAGCCTTTCAATCTCATTTTTGTCTCTTTCCATAAGGGTAGTCACCCTTTTCTTTTTCTTGAATTCTTTGCTATACAATTTAGCCAATGTGGCTTTATTTTTCTCTGAGAGAGGGGCACCAATCTTCTCCAATGCATAGTTTTTCATTGCCTCTTCTTCTATTGCTTCTTTCGCTATCTCCATCAATACATTTCATAGCTCCACGGGAATTTGGCTTTCAATGTTCTTCATGTCAACTTCTAAAACAATAATATACTTAATGATAGCTTCTACAATAGAGTCCTTATCCACCTCATATGTTTCATTATACAGGGTTGCAGTTTCTGCTAACATTTCATACTATAAAATGTCATTAAACAGTGCATCTAGCTTCATGGGAGTATGTGTTCTTATCAGAGGTGTTAGCTTTTTCTTTTTCTTTTCATTTGGATTCTTCTTCTTACTAGCTTGTTCCTTCTTTTCTCTCACTTCTATCCTAAAGCCTTCCTTTTCTTTTTCAACCTCAACTTCTTCATTAGTATCGACAACATCAAATTTTTGTTTCTTTGAACTTGCTTCACTTTGTGAAGCTTCACCTTTTCTTTTTCAGAACAATTCAAGTCCTTCTTCCTCTTCAACATTTACACTTATGTCTTTCTCTCAAACTATTTCTATTTTGATCTCTTCTTGGTAGGGCCTGCTGGTGGTGTTACTGGAGTAGCCTTCTTCTTCTCAGGCCTTGTTCTCTGCAAAACTAGAGAGGAATTCTCCTTCATCGGAGGACTTTCAGTTGTTTTTCTCTTCTCTCATGTAGGGGGCTTAGTCTCAGAGGACTTTTGAATAGTAGGAGAGGTGGTAGTTCTACCAGATCTTCTTGTGCTTGCAAAGTCTCCCGCAGCACTGGATTCGGCCTTAGCCTTTCAATCTGCTCCTTGGAGAGGCCCATAACCTCCACAATTGTAGAAGTCATCTTCTCCATAGTTTTCTTAATATGTGATTGTCTTTGTTCTTGGTGTACTTTCAAATATTTCTCCTCATATGTGGCATACCTCTCTTCTAAGGTATCCTTTGGTTTGCTAAGCATGTAGTCCACATATACAATAATTTCTTGCTCAGTAATCTCATATCCCATCTTTGAGATCCATAGTGTTCTTGGTTCTACTTTTTGTATGATGCATGTTACATTGGTGGTTGTAGTTGTACCAAAATATTGACTTCTTAATGTCCGATACAACTTCCAGATTTATACAAGATCCATAGGAGGCGGTTAAGCCATGTCACGAACCCAAGCGTTATGTTGCACAAGGAAGACCAAGAGACACACCATCTTGCAACAATCCCCCCAGTGCAAGCAAGGGCTCCAAACTTGTGACCTCAGCTCTGATACCAATTGTTACATTGGTGGTTGTCATTGCACCAAAAGATCGACTTGTTAATGCCTGATACAATCGCCAAATTTTACAAGATCCACAGGAGGCGGTTAGGCCATGTCACGAACCCAAGCATTGCACTGCACAAGGAAGACCAAGGGACACACCATCTTGCAACAATGCACTCATCTATTGTTACCAAGAATGTAATATCATTCTTGTACTTCACCATTTTCTTAGAGGTTCTTTCTTCATGCATCCCTTTCCCAACATCGCAGAAGAAAGCCACAAGCATTTCATCTTGTGCCTTTGCATCACCAAGACCTCTCAAAAATTCTCTAACTGATGAGCACCAGGGTCTACCTTCAAATCCATACTATGCTTTTTAGTTCTAGGAGTTTTCTCAAGAAATAGAAAAGTAAGCACACAATAAAAGTACCCTACTTGAATGGATATTTTCCTCTTTGTTCATTTCAAATGCACGACACCACTTTGATATCCGAGCTTAATCCTGGAGACTGAGATTTATTCCATTTTCACAAATTTGAGCAATCGAATGGGTTCAGGGAGCATAAAACCCAACTCTAATAACATCCTTTGTGATCAACCCAGGCATGTCATTCTAGACAAATCTATCATGAATTCTGTTCAATGCAATTCTAACCCATTTATCATCAAAAAAAAATTGGAAACCCTTGCCACACATCAAGTTTCTTCGCAACTAGGTTTTAATATTCCAATTTCAGGGAAAAGTTATCTCCAATAATTTCATTCATCCATACATCTCCTAGCTTAGAATGATCATGCTCCTCTAACTTGTTATGAATATAAATCCTTATATGGACTCTGTATGTAAAACACCATAGGGAACACTCAAAAATGCACCTATCAAATCAACCTCCATGGATTTAATGGGATGTTTCTTAAACTTAGGTTGTGGCTTATCAATAACATCAATTACCCTCGATCTTGTCATTGTAAATGATTCTAAAATTCTTTCAAAAGAGTTCTCTAAGAAACTAGGGCAAAACAAAGACCGTAAATACCTTTTGCTTTGTTTTTTGGACTAGGGTTTGTGCGCACCAGATCTCAAACGTCTTGATCACTCCAAATCGCTTCCTTACAGCTCTGCTTCTTCTCAAATGCTTGTTGTAAGAAAATTTGGTTAAGTAAAATCACTTATAGCCTTTTTGAAACTAACCTAATTTCACATTGAATGCTTCAAACAATAAAACTGCAAAACCCTGACTATAAGCATAGTCAACTTCAAATGCTCTGCAAAATTTTACATGATGATATTTTCTACTTTGAAATTTTCTCCAAAATATCAAACATATTGACCTAACTGCATATCCTGGTAATGAAGCATCAACACCATTTTATTTGGCAAGGGATGAAATATTTCCATTAAAGCTCCCCCTGAGCCAATGCTCTCAACTTAGTTTCTAGAGGAAACATCTGCACCGGATGTCGGTACAGACTCATCCTTAACCTCGATCTCTTATTTTTCTAAATTTTGTCCATCTCCTTTGTTTCTGTCATATCAATCTTTTGTATTAGATCATTCTTCTTCACTGGATTATCCTTCTTCATATTTTTGCTTCTACAAAACTTAGAAATGTGTCCAAACCTATTGCAATTGTAGCATACGACATTCTTTTGAGCTAACTTGCTTCCATTCACTCTAAATCTACATTGGTTAGCTTTATGCCCAAATTCATTACATGTATAACAGTAGCCATTGAAAGATTGAACCATTCTACTATTGTTATAGTCACTCATCCTTTGACTTATGCATTCACTAGCTCTATAACCATATCTCTTGTATGTAAATTATTGACCGGAAAAAGGTGGAACACTCTAATTCATTTTGCTTCTAAATTCCATAGCTTTATGTCCAAATCTATTGCAAGAATAACATAAACCATTAAAAGATGGGTACCCTTATGCATTTGGTTGTCTATCTGATGGTCTTCTAGCTACATTCCTTTGATTCTGGATTTGTTTGTTGATGAAAGCCAATTATGTCTCATTTTATGCCACATTTCAGCCTTTTTCATATGCCTTCATAACCATTCCCACATTCCATTTTCATCTCATTTTACAATTTTATGTTGCTTATGATTTAATATATATATATAAGTGATATTTAATATAGCTTTTGGATAAAAATATGGAAAATAATTATTGGTTGTCTTTACTAATAAATGTTGTTATTTCAAGCTTGGACGACATAGCATGCAACATTCAAAGGTGGCAACAGTTCAGTTTCATATGATGACTACGTGAATCACTTCATTTCCTTTTGTGGGCTACCATTTATGCCACTCTATCTCCACATCACATCACTTTTGTCCTTTTAGTTTGTGCAGCTAGAGAAATTGTTTATTTATGAGCAACTGCTTTGTCTCTTTCTAGCACTCATTCATCACCAACTCAACATTCAAATACTCCACGTGGATGGGGAAGAATCCATAACAAGGAGGTGGTTGCATAGTTGTTGGAGGAGAAAACCAAAATCTGCATTCTTCTACAATAACTGATGGTTCTAATCACGTGGGAGAATAATATGGAGGATGCGCTTTCTTGAGGAAACCAAAAATATTAGTTTATGGAAGAGGAAACAATTGTTAGTTGTGTAGGAAACATAAAATCTCATGTTCTTTGTTCATTGTTACAACAAACCCATTTTTCATTTATAGCTAGTAGTCAAGGTTGTATTTATTATTATATATTTTGTGGGCTATGTGCCAAAACAAATAATGTATTCTTGTATGCAATTGTTCAAGGTTGTGTATATATAAGCAGCATAACATAGACTTGGGAAAAGGAATGTAAGAAACCAATATTATTTCCAATAAAATATTACCAAAGCTGATTTTAGAAATTTTGTAAGTTCATCTTCAAATTGTTCGTTGGGAGGAAGGGCGCCCCCTCTACAGCTACCAATTGAGTGTAAATACTTTATTCTTCTGCAAGGTGTATGTGATTATTTGGTTAAGCATTATTATGGATTGATCTTTTTTATGCTATAATTTTGTAATTGATATTTGTGTAAGTTATCTATTAATTCAGATTGAACTGGATGTTATAATTTATGTGTAAATTAAGTATGTCATTGATTTGAGTTTTATTCCTTCACTTTGGATTTTATGAATTTGGTAGTCTATGTTAAGTTTTTGTTTTAGAGTTTGTCATGTGTGCAGATCCTGTCGCCGGTTTAATTATAGATGGTATGAATGATAGAGCAAACACTTTTGATTAAACTATGTATGTTGTTTTGAATCAACGTTTCAAACCAAAATGAATGATTCATCATAGTAAGAGGATAATGAAAAATATTGATTTTGATTGATTGAAAACTAAATTATTAATAACTAATTAACTAAAAAAAGCCAAACTCATTATAATACTACTATGGCAATAACAAGTACTAATAAAATAAAATAATTATTATATTTTTATTTATCATTTTATACATATAAACTTACTATACTAATATAGAATAATATTTTATTATTTTTCCAAACTTTTCTTGCAACTCTTCGTATGTGTGGAATGAGGAGAATTAATACTTTTTGCAATTTCTATTGACTGCACTGTGGTTTGTGAACATTAATTTGCAGCTTGGAACTTCTAGTAAAAACGGTGGTGAAAAAGTGACAGTTCCTGTCACCGGAATTATTTCAATTTTCAATAGTTTTCTTTTTCATAGGCTGCATTCATAACCACTCATCTCACAACTCTCAACCCTTGTGCAGATTGCCACGATACCTTTCATTAGTTTACAATCCTCAGATTGACACTTAGACGAAGCTAAAATCTTTCTTATCTTTTACCCCAATTTTGGCCTATCATTTTGGGACTGTTGTCAGGGAAAGGTGTCAAAGGCCAGTTAGTTTAGTGAGATGAGTTAGGAACAATGCATTAGGATGAAAGTTCGTGCATCTATCGACCATGCTCAGGTGATTACTCCTAATTTGCGTTGCTTAAATCATATAGATGCATGGTTTGATTTTGTAGGTAGATCTTAGTAGATACAATCACTTATATATATTCACACAAGTTTTTGTGAGTTAATTGATAGAAAGAAGTAATTTTGAAGAAATAATATAAAAACAATAAAAATGTTGCATTTTCAAGGTAATTCAAACACATCACTTTTCAAGGAAAAATGCTTCAAAATGAAGAATCTGAAGGTCGTGCAAGAAGAAATTACACAAGGGGCACTGCCCCTTGACCTCGCAAGGGGCGTTGCCCCTTAACCTCGCTAGAGGCTGCCACTCCCAAACCCCCGCTTTCAAATTTAAAAGCAAAAGAAGAAATTGGTGGGGGAATTGCACTGACACAAAGTGATATTTTTATACCTCCTCTACCTAATGAAAGCAACTTAGATAATCTTGATCTTCCAATACCATTGTCACAAACATCTAAAAATTTTATTTCCATAGTTGAGCAAGAACAAATAATTGACGAATTTTTAGGACAGTGGATTTTTGGAAATGAAGATTTGACCATTTGTCGTTCTGATTGTTGCAAGGAAGATGCTAAGTGCACATGCCAAGTTGTTCAAGAGGACATGGTGAAGGAGACAAATGTTATAAGTGAGCCTCAACACGACAAAGATGGAAATGAACATGTCTTCTTTGTAACTCAAGGACAACTACACATGTCGAATCATGGAGATCAAGGTATTCTTAATGGTTTTAAAACGTCTTATAATTCTATTGGATTTTAAAGGAAATATGTTTCTTCACAAAATGCTTCTCCTAACATTTATGGTGAATGGGAACAATATCCATCTTACCAAAAATGTCATAATGAATGCTCACAACAACCATCATATCCATCTTATATATTACCATCTCCACAATATCCATCCTATCTACTACCACCTACTCTATATCCAAAAATAATTTTACCATTTTCATTATCGCATTCATATCACCGACCATCCACTTTAACATATCCCCCAAGGGCAACTACAATGCATAATAAAACATTACATAATAAGGTGGTTCAAACTGCATATAATAATGAGATTTTAATGATTCATTTACATTTTGTTTATATGCATGAAATTGGTGAATCACAATTCAAAACAACCTAAGGATGTGATTTTGGTATAAATGAGTTTGAAGAACAATATGATCAATTAAAAGGTAATCAATTTAGTTCTTCTTATCTACTTAACAAGTCACAACATTTAGAAGGCATTCACACACATAAAGAAATATTTCAATATGAGTCTAATTTTACCATTGAACTCATAAATGTGTGCGTTGAAATTAATCATACAATAAGGAAAGGTGAACTATATGCCTTAATGATTCAAGAGTTGTGTGAAATACATAATAACATCCTACAAGATCTATCATTTATAAATGTTTTTTATACTTAAACATCTAGATATTTGGAGACCTATGGTCAAAATATGTGTCCCACACACACTTATTGAGATTTTAATGATTCAAACATTACATAATAAGGTGGTTCAAACTGCATATAATAATGAGATTTTAATGATTCATTTACATTTTGTTAATATGCTTGAAATTGGTGAATCACAATTCAAAACAACCTAAGGATGTGATTTTGGTATAAATGAGTTTGAAGAACAATATGATCAATTAAAAGGTAATCAATTTAGTTCTTCTTATCTACTTAACAAATCACAACATTTAGAAGGCATTCACACACATAAAGAAATATCTCAATATGAGTCTAATTTTACCATTGAACTCATAAATGTGTGTGTTGAAATTAATCATACAATAAGGAAAGGTGAACTATATGCCTTAATGATTCAAGAGTTGTGTGAAATACATAATAACATCCTACAAGATCTATCATTTATAAATGTTTTTTATACTTAAACATCTAGATCTTTGGAGACCTGTGGTCAAAATATGTGTCCCACACACACTTATTGACTTAGGTCCACCAATGATTAATTAATTAAGCACAAATAGATGGGTTTGAATGTATTAATGACCATACCGAACATGCTACAAAGGATGATTTTCATTGAAAAAGGTATTATTAAATATGTCATTGTCTTTCTTGAACCTTTGGATTATCCTAATACCCTTATGATTTTATAGTATGAAATTAAGTTGGAGGGGAAGGGGGGAAAGGGGGGCCGGATCCATTGAATTTTTGAAAATATTTGGGTGATTTCTAATAAATCCTTTCTTGATTGTTTCTTTGGTGCTTCTAATAAAACCACATATGTGAGCTCTGGACCAACTCAAGGTAAGCATTCTTGTGTTAATTGGTATTGATATTGTGTCTACATAATCATTCATTATAATAATATTTATTCTTTTTATTATCATCAAAGTATTTATTCATTATAATAATAGCTCTACCATTCATTTTCTAATAAATATATCAAATCTAATTGTGGAGATATCAAACGGATCAAATTGTATTACTATACTTGATATGCTTGGTCTTGAGAATATGGTTACAAGTTGTCATGGTTATCCAACACTTTTTGCACCAATACCAGTTGATGATGCTTCTCTACATGTGCATCCAAAAACACATTTTGTGACCTTGATTAGTTGTATGGGGAAACTCAAGTTTCTTTTGTGTTTCTCTCTTGGAGATCACAAGAGGATTAGTGGGAAAAGTGTTCAACATTCATGGATAAAAGTTCTATTTTTCACCCTCATTGATACCAGAGCATCTGGAAGACAATATGCAACTTGGTCTATGAGATCCATGACTCTTGTAGTACTATGTTCTTGAGCTACACAACTAGAAACAACTTGAAGACATAATCAAGGAGCTTGAATATATTCTAATGTGGATCATCACACTCCAAGATGAGTATCCACCTACCTAAAGTTGTGTGGACACATTTGACAAGTTGAGAGACTACAATTGGTCTTTCATTATGCAACCTTGTCTTTGGTAAGGAAGTTATGCTATTTACAGTTACTACATTTCATACAAATTTGGAAATAGTTATGGATATCTCTCATGCTTAAAAGGAAAGGATAGCATAGCTTCATGAGATGTTGATATGATTTGTCTCAAATTGGTCATCACAAAGTAGCATGTCTTTCAAAGATTGCAGCCATTGTGGGTAATTATTTCAACCAAGTGAGCAGGCATGGATTCCAAAGTTCTCCAATCACCTTCCAGATATAGTGGGATGAGCTAAATGAGGTCAAGATTATTTGTAGCGGTGGTTCTATGTTCCAGATTATGCTCAATTTATTATCGATCATCCTTTCAAGCATTGCAAGCAATTCATAGTTACTTTTATTGAAGGGATTTAGATGGAACTCTAGGATTTGGATGGTATCATTTTTCCATCCATATGGGAGTTTCATTTTATTTGGTCATTATATGTAGTTTAAAAAATGAGAAAAAATGAAAAAATGAAAAAAGAAATAAATTCTAACAATGAAAACCTCCAAGAAGATGGAGTGGAAGTGGAAGATGGGTGGGAATGGGTGCGGCATTTGTAGTTTGAAATCTGTAGATGGAGAAGATGATGATGGGGACAGTGATGATTTTGTTGGGACGATTTGGGTGGTTGTGTTGCCCTCTCTTCTTTTCTTAGTTGTGGATGTGGTTATTGTTTTGGGCGATTGCATTCTCTAGGGCTTCCTTTTGGTGGTCTCCTCTATTTGGTTTTTTTTGGGGGGGGCTCAAGTCTTTCTCTTCTCTAGGTCACTAGCTCAAGCTTTCTTTCCTACTAGGCTTTGATGGGGCATTTTTGGAGGTGGGGTGTTGTGAAGATTCCCGGTGCTTTTTTGTTCTGCCTCTTTGGTATTTCTTGGAAGTTCTTTGTGGTGTGTGGTTGTGGGGGTTCCTTTTCCCTTGAGGTGGATTGGTTGGAAGATTGGCCTATTTTTGGTCCTATTCAGTGTAATGGGATAGCTTGGGGGATTTCTATGCTGGCTTGCTTTCTAACTAGTTCCTTCTGGGTTTCCCTTTGCCCATCTCTGCTACCCTTCTAGTGGTGCTCTGGTGGTGGATCTTGCCTTGGCGTCTTGTGGGTGCTCTTGGTTTCCCTTTTGTGGACTGGTGGTTCCTTCCATTGATTGGCTCTATGGAGTTTCGGCTTGTCTTTGGCTCTGACTGAAGTGTTGGGATAGCTTGGGGGCTTTATGGTTTGGCCTTCTCTCAGTGTCCTTGTTGGGGCTCCCTTTTCCCTCTTGGGTCATGTTTGCTTTTGTTTTCCTTGGACTTAGATCTCTGTTGGTGATCCTTTGGCTTATTTTTGGTGTGCAGATTATGGATTATCTATTGTTGGTTGGGTTATGTTTATGGTGTTATTTTTGGGCCCAGTTTTGTGCTATGTTTGAAGTGTTCTCTGCTTCCTCCTTCCAGCCCCTGATGCTAGGGCTGCCTTGGGATGTGGTGTCTTCCCTTCCTTCTGATTTCACTTTATGTTGGGATTTATAGCCAGAGTCTCCTATAGAGGGGGAGACTATTCCTTTTGAGGTGGATCCTTCTTCTATCAAAGTGGAGTTGGTAATTGTAGTGTTGATCGGTAGTTCTTCTCTCTTATGTCGGCTCTTATTGAGGTGTTGCTTGTATGAGGAGGATATTGGTGGATTTGGAGGTTTTGGGTTTCATTTCATCTTCTCTTTTAGAGGCGAGCCCCCTCCTCTTGAGGTGGAGGTTGGGTCAGTGTCCCTGGTGGGATGGTGTTGTTGGGAGGGTTTTGTTTCTATTTTGGTGGAGTGTTGTTGCAAATTAGTTGTTTGTTTTCCTTGCATGGTGGTCTGTGACTATGTTCGCGTGAGAATTGGGTTCAAGGTCCCTGTTAAAGCTTGGATGGGTTCAAATTCTCTGTTAAAACTTGGTTGTAAAGGGTGTAAGGTCCCTTCAAAACCTTTGGGTTTAAGGTCCATGTAACCCTGGTTTGGTTATAGGGTTCTAGGTCCCTTCAAAACCTCAGTGCAACCTGTGTTGCTGCAATTGGGTTGTTAATGGTATGTGGTTTATCTTTGTTGCAACATGATTAGCCTTGATAAGGTCTCAAGTCCCTTCAAAATCGATTTGTAATGGGTTTCGAGTCCCATCAAAACCTATTTTTCCTCATCAAAAACAATGAAAACCTTTGGGCGTTGTTAGACAACTGCAATTTGAAAACTAGTTTCTAGCGAATTGTAGTTGAATAAAATTCCTAGTGGTGAAAATTGTTTTCATAGTGCCACTAAGCGGTAAGTGATTGAAAACTAGCTTGCCAACGATCACTTGTCGTTATCAAAATTGAAAAAAATGAAAAAAAAGGGGGGAAACAAATGCAATAATTTGTGTTCTTTCTATGGGCTAATTGGTTTGTAGGTATATTGTGTTGCTTCAGTGGTTGTTTGAGTGCCACTAGCACCTCCTATTTCTCACTCGTGTAGATGTGCTCTCAGTTGTCATGGTTAGCATTGCTTTGATCACCTGTAGCACAAGTTACACATTCAGTTGAGGTGTTTGCAAAAGTGACGACAAACTCAGTTACCATCAATGCTTCAGTGCTTCAGTACAATGGCAATCTTTCCTGTGCGGCAGTACTTGTCACCATAATTAGTTCCTTCCTTGTTGGAGATTCATAGTTGTTGAGCTATTTTGGCCACTAGACCTTGGAATATATGGACATTCAAGTTGGTAAAACAATTAATTTTATTTTTCATTTTATCTCTTAACTTTATTAATATTTCTTATTATATTAATCATATATGCAACATCTCTACCTATCCTCTCCTTGTTTCCCAAGGACGGTCAATCCTTTAAGTTGGGGGGAGGTACACCATCCTTTAATAATTTCATGTTGCTTTTCATTTCACCCTTCATATTCCTTATCATTTCATCCTCCATGTTGCCTATCATTTCATTCATCTTTCATAGCTCATGAACATTGCATATCATTTCACCCATTTCAGTTAGCTCATGCAATTGGAGATAAATATTTATGATTCCTCCTAGAGATAGCATTTCAAACAATAATGCTATGAGAAATGAAAAATTGGAAAAAGTATGCCAAAAGAAAAAAATGATAAACAAAAATAAAAATTGAAAGAGGTATCAATATTGAAAAAAAATTAAAAAAACAATGCAATAAAGCTTGTCATGAGAAGCTAAGAAAAATGAAGGGAATTGTGATTATGCGTGAACTATAATAGTCAAGGGTGAAGAAAATGAATGCCATAATCCAAAGGCTACTAGTACAAATCAAAACCTCTTAAAAATAATGATTGCATGAGGACGTGCAATATGCTAAGTTGGGGGGAATGATGAGAGCCAATTATGTCTCTTTTTATGCCACATTTCAACTTTTTTCATATGCCTTCATAACCATTCCCACATTCCATTTTCATCTCATTTTACCATTTTATGTTGCTTATGATTTAATATATATAAGTGATATTTAATGTAGCTTTTGGATAAAAATATGGAAAATAATTATTGGTTGTCTTTACTAATAAATGTTTTTTATTTCAAGCTTGGAAGACATAGCATGCAACATTAAAAGGTGGCAACGGTTCAGTCTCATATGATGACTACGTGAATCACTTCATTTCCTTTTGTGGACTACCATTTATGCCACTTTATCTCCATGTCACATCACTTTTGTCCTTTCAATTTGTGTAGCTAGAAAAACTGTTTATTTATGAGCAACTGCTTTGTCTCTTTCTAGCGCTCATTATTCATCACCAACTCAACATTCAAATACTCCACGTGGATGAGGAAGAACCCATAACAAGGAGGTGGTTGCATAGTTGTTGTAGGAGAAAACCGAAATCCACATTCTTCTACAATAACTGATGGTTATGATCACATGGGAGAATAATATGGAGGATGCGCTTTCTTGAGGAAACCAAAAATATTAGTTTATGGAAGAGGACACAATTGTTAGCTACGTAGGAAACATAAAATCTCTTGTTCTTTGTTCATCATTACAACACCCTTTTTTCATTTATAGCTAGCAGTCAAGGTTGTATTTATTATTATATATTTTGTTGGCTACGTGCCAAAATAAATAGCGTATTCTTGTATGCAATTGTTCAAGGCTATGTATATATAACCAGCATAACGTAGACTTGGGGAAAGGAATGTAAGAAACCAATATTATTTCCAAAAAAATATTACTAGAGTTGATTTCATAAGTTTTGTAAGTTCATCTTCAAACGGTTCGCTGGGAGGAAGGGTGCCCCCTCTACAAGTGTCAATTGAGTGTAAATACTTTATTCTTCGAAGGTGTGTGTGATTATTCGGTTAAGCATTATTATGGATTGATATTTTTGCTGCTATAATTCTATAGTTGATATCTGTGTAAGTTATCTATTAATTCAAATTGAACTAGTTACAATTTTTGTGTAAATTAAGTATGTCATTGATTTGAGTTTTATTCCTTCACTTTGGATTTTATGAATTTGGTAGTCTATGTTAAGTTTCTGTTTTAGAGTTTGTTGTGTGTGCAGATCCTGTCACCAGGAAGTGACAATTCTTGTCACCAGAATTATTTCAACTTTCAATAGGTTTCTTTTTCATAGGCTGCATTTATAACCACTCATCTCACGACTCTCAGCCCTTGTGCAGATTGCCACGATACCTTTCATCAGTTTACGATCCCCAGATTGACACTTAGACCAAGCTGAAATATTTCTTATCTTTTACCCCAGTTTTGGCCTATCACTTGTCATTGTTCTTATCTTTTACCCCAGTTTTGGTGTTTGATCTTCTTTTGAACTTTCACCTTTTTCAAAACCTAAACCTTCTTTATCTTTGGATCCTTTCTAATTTCCAATCATTTCACCAAGCTTTGTAGAACTCATCTTGAATTTGTCTTCATGACTCCTTGCTTTTTCAAGATCAAATCCTAGATTCACAACTTCTTGTTCAAGCCTTGTGCATTCTTCATATTTTTTTTCACCATTGCATTCAAACATTCTTCAACTATTTTTCTTTCTTCAACTTGCACCTTCATCCAACTGATTGTTTCATTTGCTTTCTTCAATTGCTCACTAACCTCCTTATGCCTTTCTCTAAATTTCTTGATTTTCTCTCTCAATTTTCTAATGCATTCATCTACTTCTTTGACATTTTCTTTTAGATCTTTGTTTTCACCTTCAGTTCTTTCCAGATCTTCAAGAGCAACTTTAAGTTCTTCATTTATGTCAAATATACAATCTTCATCTGTAGATTCAACAACGGGAATCTCTTCTAGAGGAGTAGGTAATCTTCTAACAGCCATGTGTTCAACCTCCAAGATCTTCTCAAAGCAGTTAAGCTCCTTCTAAGGAACCAAGCTCTGATACCAATTGTTGAACACTTGGAATACTGAGAGGGGCGGTGAATCAGTATTTTTTTAAACCATTTAAACATTTAAACATCCAATGCTCATAATTTATTCAATTGCAGTAATGAAGAAAAGCATGAAAAAATTCAACATCATACAACACATGAACACCAAGATTTTTACATGGAAAACCCAAAATGGGCAAAACCACGATGAGGATTAGGTCACAATATATTATAACCAGTTATAGTATATTACTGAAGTGTTCGTTGCAGGTGGACTCACTGTCCAAGTGGACTCACTGCCCACTAAGAAATAGAAGAGATGGAAGAGATTGTGGCTCGTAGCTATATTTGAACTATTACAACTACATCTAACTCATCCATGAAATATAGTTCCAATGAAGCTCAAAATACAGACTCAAAACTCATACTAATATGAATCAACACTCTACTCTGCTCTACATTACTAAATTCACAATGCTCTGATAGTATTCACTCACACACTTCTTGTTTTTCACTTACTGTTTACACCTTCAACACAATCTTATATTTGTATCCAACTCATCCGTAAATACTTAGAACATCAATTAGGTTGGCCTAATTATATGTACCATTCAAAATATACAAAATATGACTTGTTGGCTCAAATTCAAAATCTTTCACCTTTGTGCCATAAACCAAAGCTTGTAATATATCAAGTAGGTTGTCATGGACCTATAATAACTTCCACATAACTCCGAAATACTTAATTAAGCTCTACATACCTTCAAACCTATTAGGTTAGCACCACAGAAGACCTAATTTCAAAATTCACCAACTATACATCCACATTTGGACACATGGACCTCCAAACACCATGCCAATTGGAATGCACACTCTATTGACATTTTTCGACATCTCAAATCTGTAGAGCAAAAATCCAATCCATAGAGAAGTGTGGATTCTCCAAATCATATGCACAACACTAGAAAACACCTATAACTATCAAGTCGAAGTTCTATTACTCATAACTTTCACACCAAGAGCCAAAACAAGATGAAACTAGAATTAGATACTTTTACCAACCAAAAACATTATACTAAAACCACATAGCAAAGCATTGAATGGTGGATTGATGCAGACCCAAAAACCAGATGCTCTAAACACATAATCATTGATATTAACACTGTCAATTTCCGTCACAATTGTCTTCACGAGATCAAACCTTCTTGCAAAATTGCCATACACAAACATCCTAAAACATGTCTAAGCCACCCAAATTGATCTACACAATGACCTTCTTATAGGGGTAAAATGTTGTCATCAATGACAACACTGTAATGCATAGAAATATACCTTTTTCTTATGCCACATACTCATGTTGCCAACAACAACATCAATAACAAACTCCTCATTCCTTCAACAAATGCATATTTCAGTTATGAGATAGAGGATACAACTTTTGGAACAACCAATGAGCGTATGCATGGAAGGATGTTCATGGGACAAAGCTACATACAAGGTATGTCATTTGCTAGTAAGTTTGATGGTCCTTGTTTCATGCACATGATCACATTTGATGACTACCTATTGGAGTTGTATGAGAAACATTTTGTTGAAGAGTTGATCATAAAAGCTAAAGAATGGCCTAGTAAGAAGATCCTACAGTTTGATAATGTATGGTTTTTCATGGATATTACACCTTGGAATTGGTCTAAAACTATGGGACTTGTTGACGAGTGTTTTATGACCGCACCAACACAGAATAAAGTTTCCAATGGTCACTCTATCCTCTCTTGATCAAAATATTCTGCATGCTAAGATTGTGAAAGATCATGCATTCAACTCCAAGGTTCCTTCATGCAATGGGCGTAGACTCAATTGGTTTGATGTGATTTGTTGGTATTTCAAGAAAACTTACACAATTGTTCACTCAAAGAGAAAGGGATTTTTCGAATTCGGAAGATTTGTCAATGAAGCTCGAGTTTCCTAAACTAACTAGAAACTATCGAATTTGAATGGCTACAGGGATTAAAAATGCTACAATCTACTCTAGGTGTGGGGTGTGACCATCAATTCTCACAGACTTCAACCAATCTTTCCTTTGCCTCACCTCAGATAATTTCCATAAAACTAGTGCAATCTTCAAAGGGGGAACTCGAGATATTCAAATTACAATTTAACATGAAGACACCATCACAACAACGCATACCAATATGTAAATCATAACCAAAGTTAGGTTCAAACAATTTCAATTGACCACACAAGGTGAACCCACCGTTAGTGAGCCCACTAGAGGTATGGATTAGCGAAGCTTGCTCAAATCAACCACCACATTCCACAATTATCTACTTGCATGAAATAAAATCTATTTTACTCTATCCAAGTTCTACTTTAAGATTCTATGTGAATTAGAAGGACGAAGAAATCTTGCTAGCTACCCACAACAAAAGATGAAATCACAAGCAATGACAACTCTTTTTATTATGGTAGTGTTCACAACAATCTCTTACAAAGTATTCAATTGAAAACTTTCCTCTCTTCCTATCAATCTATGCTATGCTATTAGTCTATGCTCTTTATTCCTCTATGCTATCAACTCCTATCTATATGCACAAATGAGGGGGGATGCCCCTTTTATAGTTGGCCCAATCCAACAAACGGCTCAGATTCAATTACAGTGAGCGGCTCAAATTGAGCCACATAAGCCCTAGTCAAGATTTGCCCTAAAAACTGCCAGAAAGTGGAGGAGCGGGGTAATAAATGAGCACATAATGCCCACTCTCTCCCTTTGACCACTATGAGCATTTAATGCCCACCATCTTCTAGAAGATCCTCATCCAAAAATGTGTTCCCATTGTCCTTCTCTTTGACTACAAACTCGATGAATCTGGCCAACATTGCCTCAACCTCCTGAACTGAGATGGGTGGAATATGGTTGAGCTGAAATTCAAGCACCGTGATCGCTTGCCCTTACCGAGTACATGATTTTCCCCAAGCAACCAAGGCATCCTAAGTGATTTGAATGATATTGGAAAAAGTCGAAATATTCTCAAAATCTACCTAGGCAAATGACCTTACATCCAAAAGAAAGGCTCCAATCTACTCTTCAGACCATCCACAGTCACTTCCTCTAGAATCAACCTTTTAGGAAATAATGCTTCAACTGTGTTCAAGACTCCCTCCTGAATATTTCCCATGGCCTTTCTAACTCTGGCTAATTCTGCCCGAGATGCATTGAAGAAGCCTCGACCTGTGACTGCTGAGGAATACCAATTGGGGAATTCATATCTATCTCCCTCCTTAATCACTCCTCCTTCTACCATAGTTTGTACGGGCATATGCATTAAGGCTGCCAAGTGAGGGACAGTTTTATCCTGATAAATGTGGGTTTCACTCCAAGTCAAATCAACATTACCCATGCACGTCAGAATATTGGAGGCTTGTTGAAAAGAATGGGCGAGGTCCTCCACGAAATTTTCTGCCTCCGCGCGAACATTGCCAACCCACTTATTTGCTTCCTAAGCCATATTTTTCAAATCCTCTAGGCCACTAATTGATTCCCTTGGAAACTTAACTGAAAGATCAACTGCTGGATTTTCCTTTCCACACGGACGTGCTAAGTGCTGCACATAACCGATCAACGTCCTATGTTCTTTCTTCAATCTTTTGTACTTTCCTTCTATCGGGAGCAACCTATCCTTCAGAGCCTGATAGGAGCTATCACACTCCTCAATTGTTTGAGCTCTTGTAGGGCAGCCTAACTCCACAGTAGTAACCACATAATTTTCAAGGACAGCCTCATCTCAGTCACACTCCTCTCTGGGAACAGCCACATGGAGTGTGCGAGAACCAGACTTATCTGTGGATATCTTCGAGAACTTCTTGGCTCTCTTCTTTTCTGGTGGCCCGCTGATTCTACTAAGGAATTCTTCCATCTCGATTGTCAGGTTAGTCTCCTCCTCAGGATCCTTTCTCATTCTTTCCCTGAGCCAATCTGGCACTACCTGTTGTGGGTCACAAACAATAAGCAGTTGTTCCTCTCTTGCTTCCTCTTCACGCACTCCTTCTCTAACAATGTTCTTGTTGAGGGTCATCAGTCTCCATCTGCTAACATTTTCTCCTAAACCTCAAGCCTCTTTCCCTGTAGTATTATCATCTTCTAATGTTGTCTCAATCATCTGCTGGAAGCGGGTGTCTATTGTCGTCTCCTCTTCTTCTTCCTACTAATTTTCTCTCCTAGGAGCGTTGACACTTAGACTATTTGGCTCTATAAGAGGTGGTTGGTTTACCTCCTAAAACTCTTGCTCCTCGTTCGATCTATTTATCTGGCTCCCAAACAATGACAGCTTTGCACACTCGAAGAGCGAGTATGTGATGGCATGGGTGATGCTTCCTCTACCCTCTGAGGTACCAGTTGGACTTGCACTTCTCTCCATGGTTCTAAAGCTTGGGCGACCTATTTTCCTTTCCTAATTGTTGACAGTCTTTGGTCACCCATTAAATTATAAGTGAGGGGGGTTGATCTTCCTTTAAGTCTACTCACGTGCCTCTCCACCCAATTCCTTGTGAATGTCAAAACCGATATGCATAATGTGTCTAAGTTCGTAATCTCTAGTTCTGACCAATCTAGTAGTGGGACCGCTGTGTTTCTTACTGATTCAAAATTCGACTGCATAGCATTCATGTCCTCATCTACTTGATCTAGAACTAGAATAATCTCACATTCTCTAATTATCTTCAGGGGTATTTTGGTAAACGTTCTTCTTCTAAGTTCAGCATCATCCACTGCATTAGCCCAGAAGTCCTCAATATGTTATGTGTGCCTATACTCCACACCCTGCACCATTCTGATATTGTTGTAAGGATCAAAATCCTACCTGTTAGTGTGGTATGAAAGGTGGAAAAACTGCAACTCATCTTTAGCTTCTTTGGCTGCCTGCAAGGATGGACAAACCTCATTTGAATTCCCCATGGTGATCGGGAAGTCCAACCCTTCTTTCTTCTTCTTTTTTTGAATTCTATCATAGGCAGTGAGCTGCCTAGATACTTCTAACATTACCATTCTATATGTGGGGTATCTTGGTAATCTATATGGATACGACGTGAACCCCTACAACCTGATATACGTGAACTTTGGAAATTAGATAAACCAATATCCATATTCTTCAATCAACGCTTGAGCCTCTTTAGATATCCTTTGTTGAGTCCTCCGTTGAAGAGTCCTAGCTATGTGCATGGTGAAGGCATCGCTCACTCTTTTGTAGTTGGAGGTGTTGCTCAAGTGCAATTGTGGGCAAGCCTCATAAATTTTGGACTATTTAGGACCACATCCAATTGCTTCCTTATAGGTTATTCCCCTATACTTAGTCATTCGAGCCAGCATATATATCACATATAAGCTCGTGTAGAATGTCTTAGTTCTCCTCAAATTCTTGAACTTCTCATCCAAATTGTCACTTATCATTCTTGCCCAATCTACACAGTCTTTCCCTTCCAGCACAATCTCGATGTAGTAAAAAATCCATGGCTTGAAGATGTATGATTGAGGGCTTTCACTCACTCGACTCGATTGAGCATCATTATCAAATCACAATACTCCTGCTTCACATCATCCGAGATAATCTGCTTGGGGAGCCTGGTGCGAGGAGGCCTGGGCTTCTGCATCCAAAAAAAAATTATCATTCCAACACATCTCTCAAAAGAAGAAGCGTACATCCTTTAGGAAGAAATGTCTTGCTCAACTTCTTTATCACTGCTTGCTTGAATACATTGGCTTTGCTTGACTCAGCATTGGCAGCCTTGCCTGCAACTTTGTTGACTCTTGCAAATGCTCCTACGTCAGCTTCAACCATCCTCAACACTTTTCAGCAATATAACTTATGGCACTTAAAATTTTCACCCTTAGCCTGCTGATTTGACTTGCTCACTTCAGCAACTTCACCTCAACACTTTCTTTTCACTCTCAGAGCCACAACTTCGCACTTGCAACTGGTGAGAAGAAATAAAAACTTTGTGGCTTAAATAATTGTGTGAGAGAGTTTATTTTAGCAAGTTCATTAAATTTCTCATTCCACTACTTGGAAATTTCTAACTTTGGAGAGGTGATGGGTGAGTTGTCAACAAGACGGGTCCCAATTGTCATAAACTTTTCCTTTGTTGAAGATTATTCTTTCAAGAGATGTGTTGGAATGATAAATTATGTTTGGATGCAGAAGCCCAAGCCTCCTTGCACTAGGCTCCCCAAGCAGATTATCTCGGATGATGTGAAGCAGGAGTATTAAGATTTGATTATGATGCTTAGCTGAGTGAGTGGAAGCCCTCAATCATAGATCTTTGAGTCATGGATGTTTTACTACATCGAGATTGTGTTGGAAGGGAAAGACTGTGTAGAATGGGCAAGAATGATAAGTGACAATTTGGATGATCAGTTCAAGAATTTGAGGAGAACTAAGACGTTCTACATGAGCTCATATGTGATATATATGCTGGCTCGAATGACTAAGTATAGGGGAATAACCTATAAGGAGCCAATTGGATGTGGTCCTGAACAATTCAAAATTTACGAGGCTTGCCCACAATTGCACTTGAGCAACACCTCCAACTACAAAAGAGTGAGCGACGCCTTCACCATGCACATAGTCAGGACTCTTCAGCGAAGGACTTAATAGAGGATATCTAAAAAGGCTCAGGAGTTGATCGAAGAATATGGATATTGGTTTATCCAATTTCCAAAGTTCACGTATATCAGGTTGTAGGGGTTCACGTCGTATCCATATAGATTACCAAGATACCCCACAGATAGAATCGTAATGTTAGAAGTATCTAGGTAGCTCACTGCCTATGATAGAATTCAAAAAAAGAAGAAAGGAGGGTTGGACTTCCCGATCACCATGGGGAATTCAAATGAGGTTTTTCCATCCTTGCAGGCAGCCAGAGAAGCTGAAGATGAGCTACAGTTTTTGTTAAATTTTATGATTAGATTATATGCATAGAAAATTAATTCAAAATCAAACACAGTAACACAACAGATACCCTGGGAAAACCCTCCTCTTGAGGGAGAAAAACCCAGCAACAAAGATCTCTTATATATATAAATAATGGCAACAATTCTCTTTACAATGAGGCCAATCACAAGGCCAATATTCAGCACCCACACTAGATGCAATGACAGATAATGATCTACACTTCCTTGATATCTAAATCTGTCCTTGAAGAAATTCACAATCTACTCTTGATGAAATTCGCACTTGAATGAAGGAATGAATTGAACTTGCTTTATCATGAAAAGGAAAGAAATGATCTTCTATATATACATATTGATAGAGAGGTCACACCTCTTCAAGAGATAGGTCAGCCATCATAATAAATATAATTTCAAATAATAAATGCTAATTTCAAGGAAGTTCGGCCAAGAGGAAATTACATTGTTGCCATGTGAAGCGCCCCTTCACATTAATTATCACATATAAATAAATAGCCGATAGGCTATATGAATTTATGTCTTCACTCGTGGCTAGAAGGATGAGCCCGAAGCTACCATAACATTAACACTCCCTCTCAGCTAGGGAGAGAACTTCCAGCTACACAAGACATATCACCTCAACGTGATGTCTACCACATTGGCTACAACCAAATGTGAAAAGAAGAATATCACCTCATCGTGATATTAGATATCGCCTCAACACAATATCAACCATAATGGCTACAACCATACTATGGTGTGTACAAGTGTTCATCACTTGCGTGATGTTGTCACCTCAACATGACATTCACAAGTACAAGATGTGTCATGGAGTCTCACACATGACATCCACCATGACTCTCTCAGAGGGTGGAAACAAGGGCTTTCACCTCAAATCTCAAAGAGAAATGCATTAACAAGGGCTTGCACCTCAAATTCCTCTGTCTCAAAGGAAAATGCATTAACAAGGGATTTCACCTCGAACTTCTCTCACAGAGAAGAACTCATTAAACAAGGCTCACTGATACTGAGACTCTTTTCTCAGTCAAGGCTGGATTCTCCACCATACCAAGCTTATCTCGAAAGTACACAAACTTTATCCTGGAGAGAGGCTTGGTGAGAATGTCTGTCGTCTGCTCATCAGTGCTAATATACCTCAATTGTATAGCCTTCTGTAGTACCATATCTCTAATATAGTGGTACTTGATCTCAACATGCTTGGTTCTGTCATGGAACACAAGATTGACAGAAAGCTTCACGCAACTCTGATTATCACAATGAATGATAGTAGGCTCCATTGATTGTCCAAACAATCTTGCAAGGAGCTTACAAAGCCACACTACTTCCTAAGCTGCCATACAAGCTGCAATATATGCTGCCTCTGTTGTACTCAATGCTACAGATGACTACTTCCTGTTGCACCAGGATATCATAGCAAAACCCAAACTGAAGCAACAACCAGAGGTGCTTTTCCGATCTGTGACACACCCTGCCCAATCAGAATCAGTATAACCATGTAACTCCAATTCAGCATCTGAAGTATATCTCAACCCATATCCAACTGTGCCACGCAAGTATCTCAGGATATGTTTAGCTACAACAAGATGTATCTGTCTGGATTCACACATGAACTGGCTAAGTGCACTCACTGCTTAACAAATATCAGGTCTAGTGTTAACTAGATACATCAAGGACCCAATCAGTTGTCTGAACAATGTAGGATCCACTAAGTCTAAACTAGCTGCAGCCTCCTTCAATTTATGTAGGTTGGTCTCCATCGGTGTAGACATGGATTTGCAATCCATCATACCAAATCTCTTAAGTATATCAATGGTGTACTTCCCTTGACTTAGAATCATCTCATCTGGTTTTTGCCAGACTTCTAATCCAAGGAAGTAATGCATGAGCCCAAGGTCCTTCATCTCAAATTCAAAAGTCAACTCCTTACACTCGAGAATCAGGTGATCTTCTCCAGTAAGAATCAAATCATCAACATATAAGACTGAAATTAATGCTTCACCATTGATTACCTTGATTTAGAGTTAGCATCATTCTTCAAGAAGCCCAAACTTGATAGGTAAAGATCAATCATTTCGTACCATGCACGAGGAGTCTGCTTAAGACCATACAAGGCCTTCTTTAGCTTGCAAACATGAGACTCCTTTCCATGTACCTCGAACCCATTAGGTTGCTCAATGTAAACTTCTTCCTCTATCACACCACTTAGAAAAGTTGTCTTCACATCCATTTGATGAATCTTCCATCCTCTAGATGCAGCAATGGCAATGATGGTTCTGACAGAAGTGTAGTGAGCAATAGGAGCAAAATTTTCTTCATAATCAACTCCCTCTTTCTGTGAAAACCCACGAGCCACGAATCTTGCCTTGTACTTCTCAATGTTCCCATTTACATCTTTAAGTACTTGCATCAATATTTTGACCTCTTCGTCCAAGATTGTCTGCAACACTTGCCTCAGTGCACACCTCTGGTATAGTAGAAAGTTCAAGGTAGACCTCCTCGACCTCATAGTAGATTACTCTATTCTGAATAGGTTTGCAGAGCTACCAATATCAAACCCAGATGACAGTCTTGTGCAATTCTGATCTCAGCAGCTAAAGAGGTCTTTCAAGGATTTAACACTTGGCCTTGCAATACTACAACTTGCACTTCTTCTCAGTGAGTCACAAAACTCCCTCTTGATCCATGTTTCAGAGATTGCAAAGAAGACTTCTGGAAGTGAACTCCCTCTAGCCACCAACTCAGTCTCATGACTGCAAGTTGTGACTTCACACTTGATCATTTCTTTGGTCGGCACAACTTCCTTACAAGATGCCTCAAGCTTTTCATCACTAAGCAATCTCTCATCACTTTCTTGCCCCTGGAACTGTCCTGAAAACATTAGAGAGAGATTACAACAATTCACAACTATCCAAAGAAATATCAACGCTGGAATCATACAAGGTTTACTATGAATACATAAGAATTTATGAACAATATTAAAACATGAATAAATAAATCAACATAAAAGAGAAATATATCAAAAAATCAGAATGAAGGGATAAGGAAACTTATCTTTATTGAATTTTTGATATAACTCTTTCTTCCAGCTTTTACTCCTCTTGAGAGTGTTAAACTCAGCACAACAAAAGACAATCTGAACAACTGCAAATTTCTTGAATGCATTATGCAGTTAACATGTAGAACCAACTCTCTCCAAGAGTCAAGGCTCTAACACAGTTCATGCATTAGAGGATGATATCGATGTGATCAACCTATCACAACGAAAATGCAGTTCTCTTTTTCATATGAGAGTCACACTCAAAGAACTTAGCATGAAACAACTTGCAATGAATAATTTAAAATTTTCACAGTTCAAGAGAGATCACTATCTCTCTTTACTAATTACAAGATCCAAATAAATGATATAACTCAACAAACAAAGAATACTTATCTCTTTAATGATTCTATTGCAGCCATTTTACTCTTCCTGATAACCATCATCTTCCCCCGATGATGTACCCTGTATTTGCACCTACAGCTCCAAAAAATTTCAACAAACTCCTAGAGATATACATAGCCATAGAATGTCTGGAATCTCCAATAAGAAATGTGTTCAGCAGATACAAGCTCCAACATGAGGCAGATGTAATTCCAAACGCCCCTTTTATACGACTCTTCTTTGTTGTCTCCAAGGTTGGCTTGTTCAGACGATGTCTTTAGCCTCCAAACGACTGATATTATTCTCTCTATGCTTGACTTATAGCGGTGATGAGTTCACCATCAATATCATTGATACTTCTCCTAAGGTGTCGATTACTTTGAGAGACAGATATATTCATGTTCTTTCATAATGATCTAATACTCAACAAAGACTTCTCCAACATTCACTCCAAGATGCATACCGGTGTCAATTATTTCATACGCACCTTTCTGTGAATTACGGTGGAGGAATCTACTAATAAGTCTTCCGATGCAAATACTATGCAACAATCCCCTGAATGCTACGCTGGCTTATTCATACACTTCATACCCCCGATTGATAAATCAATTTTCAGTACTTTTATCATCCACAACGCCAGCAGTGGTAGTGGCATTAGCATCACTTCTAATGAAGATCGACAAACAAATGCTTCAGATCACAACAGAGACTAATAGTGATTCAGGATGCTCAATGTGATTCGTGACCTCCTAAACTTGTGAATTCCGCCTGCATGTATAGAAGATTCCTGCAATTTACGGAAATCCCAAATTCACGAATGAAGATGCCCGATTTGAAGCTAGATTCGATCTTCAGGGACATACACCAGTGATATTAGGCTCCGCCCAAGGTGGTGTCGCCTCACCACAAACGCCAAGATGGAGGTTGTCCTCTTTTTCGAATGCAGGAGCTTGACCGACAATGCTAGCAGTTTGTGAAAAGCTTCCAGACGCCCGGTAGAACAGAATTGGTATTGGATGCCTCGCCAAGAGTGACACTAATGGATTGGTTTGATCTTTGTCCAATGATCTGCTCACGATTCTTAGTGTGGTGAACTCCAGCGACAATGCAACAATCTCTAGTTGAGACTCCTTCATCCGCAACTCTCAAGAGTGTAGAACAAAAGTAATCCACATGGAGGACGATCTAGCGAAGGTTTCCATCTCCACCCGACTAGCCAGATTATGAATCCAATTCCAAGATTATGCATAGACAAATCTGATTAAATCTTTCCTTAACCCGCTCTGATACCATGTTAAATTTTATGATCAGATTATATGCACAGAAAATTAATTCAAAATCAGACACAATAACACAGCAGATACCCTGGGAAAACCCTCCTCTTGAGGGAGAAAAACCCAGCAACAAAGATCTCTCTTATATATATAAATAATGGCAACAATTCTCTTTACAATGAGGCCAATCACAAGGCCAATATTCAGCACCTACACTAGATGCAATGACAAATAATGATCTGCACTTCCTTGATATCTAAATTTGTCCTTGAAGAAATTCGCAATCTGCTCTTGATGAAATTCGCACTTGAATGAAGGAATGAATTGAACTTGTTTTATCATGCAAAGGAGAGAAATGATCTTCTATATATACATATTGATAGAGAGGTCGCACCTCTTCAAGAGATAGGTCAGCCATCATAATAAATATAATTACAAATGATAAATGCTAATTTCAAGGAAGGTCGGCCAAGAGGAAATTACATTGTTGCCATGTGAAGCGCCCCTTCACATTAACTATCACATAAATAAATAGCCGATAGGCTATATGAATTTATGTCTTCACTCGTGGCTGGAAGGATGAGCCCGAAGCTGCCATAACATTAACAGTTTTTCCACCTTTCATACCACACCAACAAGCAGGATTTTGATCCTTACAACAATATTAGAATGGTGTAGGGTGTGGAGTATAGGCACAAGGCACATATTGAGGACTTCTAGGCTAATATAGTGGATGATGTTGAACTTAAAAGAAGAATGTTTACCAGAATACCCCTGAAGATGATTAGAGAATGTGAGATTATTCCAGTTCCAGATCAAGTAGATGAGGATGTGAATGTTATGCAGCCGAATTTTGAATCAGTAAGAAACACAGTGGTCCCACTACCGGATTGGTCAGAACCGGAGATTACGGACTTAGACACATTAAGCATACCGGTTTTGACATTCACAAGGAATTGGGTGGAGAGGCACGTGAGTAGACTTAAAAGCAAATCAACCCCCCTCACTTATAATTTAATGGGTGACCAGAGGCCGCCAATAGCTAGGAAAGGAAAACAGGTCGCCCAAGCTTCAGAACCATGGAGAGAAGTGCAAGTCTAGCCGGTACCTCAAAGGATAGAGGAAGCATCACCCATGCCATCACATACTCGCTCTTCGAGTGTGTAGAGGTGTCATTGTTTGGGAGCCAGAGAAATAGATCGATTGAGGAGCAAGAGTTTCAGGAGGTAAACCAGCCACCTCTTAGAGAGCCAAATAGTCTAAGTGTCAACACTCCTAGGAGAGAAAATCCACAGGAAAAAGAAGAGGAGACAACAACAAACACCCACTTCCAGCAGATGATTGAGACAACGTTAGAAGATGAGAATACTACAGGGCAGGAGGCTCAGGGTTCAGGAGAAAATGTTCAGCAGATGGAAACTGATGACCCTCAGCAAAACATTGTTAGAGGAGTGCATGAAGAGGAAGCAAGAGAGGAATAGCCGCTTATTGTTTGTGACCCGCAACAGGTAGTGCTAGATTGGCTCAGGGAAAGAATGAGAAAGGATCATGGGGAGGAGACTAACCCGGCAATCGAGATGGAAGAATTCCTCAGCAGAATCAGCGGGCCACCAGAAAAGAAGAGAGCCAGGAAGTTCTCGAAGATATCCACAGATAAATCCGGTTCTTGCACACTCCATGTGGCTGTTCCCAAAGAGGAGTGTGAAAGAGATGAGGTTGTCCCTGAAAATTATGCGGTCACTACTACGGAGTTAGGCCGCCCTACAGGGGCTCAAACAATTGAGGAGTGTGATAGCTCCTATCAGGCTTTGAAGGATAGGTTGCCCCAGACGAAAGGAAAGTACAAAAGATTGAAGAAAGAACATAGGACGTTGATCAGTTATGTGCAACACTTAGCCCATCCATGTGGACAAGAAAATCCAGTAGTTGACCTTCCAACTGAGTTTCCAAGGGAATCAATCAGTGGCCTAGAGGATTTGAAAAAGATGGCTCAAGAAGCAGATAAGTGGGTTGGCAATGTTCGCACAGAGGCAGAAAAGTTTGTGGAGGACCTCGCTCATTCTTTTCAACAAGCCTCCAATAGTCTGACGTGCATGGGTAATGTTGATCTGACCTGGAGTGAACCCACATTTATCAAGATAAAATTGCCCCTCGCTTGGCAGCCTTGATGCATATGCCCATACAGACTCTGGTAGAAGGAGTGATTTAGGAGGGAGATAGATGACTTCCCCATTTGGTATTCCTCAGCAATCAAAGGGTGAGGCTTCTTTGATGCAGCTCAAGCAGAATAAAGCCAGAGTTAGAAAGGCCATAGGAAATATTCAAGAGGGAGTCTTGAACACACTCGAAGCATTATTTGCTATAAGGTTGACTCTAGAGGAAGTGACTACGAATGGCCTGAAGAGCATATTGGAGCCTTTCTTTTTGGATGTTAGGTCATTTGCCTAGGTAGATTTTGAGAATATTTCAACCTTCTCCAATATCATTTAGAGCACTCAGGATGCCTTGGGTGCTTGGGGAAAATCATGTACTCGGCAAAGACAAGCGATCACGATGCTTGAATTTCAGCTCAACCATATTCCACCCATCTCAGTTTAGGAGGTTGAGGCAGTGTTGGCTAGATTCATCAAGTTTGCAGTCAAAGAGGAGGACAATGGGAACACGTTTTTGGATGAGGATCTTTTAGAAGATGGTGGGCATTAAATGCTCATAGTGGTCAAAGGGAGAGAGTGGGCATTATATGCCCATTTATTACCCCACTCCACTTTCTGGCAATTTTTAGGGCAAATCTTGACTAGAGCTTATGTGGCTCAATCTGAGCTACTCATTGTAATTGAATCTGAGCCGTTTGTTGGACTGGGCCAGTTATAAAAGGGGTGTTCCCCCCTCATTTGTGCATATAGATAGGAGTTCATAGCATAGAGGAATAGAGAGCATAGACTAATAGCATAGCATAGATTGATAGGAAGAGGAAGGAAAGTTTTCAATTGAATACTTTGTAAGAGATTGTTGTGAACACTACCATAATAAAAAGAGTTGTCATTGCTTGTGATTTCATCTTTTGTTGTGGGTAGCTAGCAAGATTTCTTTGTCCTTCTAATTCACATAGAATCTTAAAGTAGAACTTGGATAAAATAAAATAGATTTTATTTCATGCAAGTAGATCATTGTGGAATGTGGTGGTTGATTTGAGCAAACTTCGCTAATCCATGCCGCTAGTGGGCTCACTGATGGTGGGTTCGCCTTGTGTGGTCAACTGAAATTGTTTGGACCTAACTTCGATTATGATTTACATGTTGGTATGCGCCATTGTGATGGTGTCTTCATGTTAAATTGTAATTTGAATATCTCTAGTTCTCCTTTTGAAGATTGCACCAATTTTGTGGAAACTATTTGAGGTGAGGCAAAAGAAAGCTTGGTTGAAGTCTGTGAGAATTGATAGCCACACCCCGCACCTAGAGTAGATTGTAGCATTTTTAATCCCTACAACCATTCAAATTTGACAATTTTTGGTTAGTTTAGGAAACTCGAGCTTCATTGACAAATCTGGAAAATCTGGAAAATCCCTTTCTCTTTGAGTGAACAATTGTGTAAGTCCCCTGGAAATACCAACAAATCACATCAAATCAACTGAATCTACGTCCATTTCATGAAGGAACCTTGGAGTTGAATGCATGATCTTTCGCAATCTTAGCATGCAAGATATTTTGATCAAGAGAGGATAGAGTGACCATTGGAAACTTTATTCTGTGTTGGTGTGGTCATAAAACACCCATCAATAGGACTCGCATATAAGGATGAACCAAAGATGTTGAGAGCTAGTGATAAGAATGCAACACCTAAAGAAGATGAAGTTGTTCTCACATGCTTTCACTAGGATGAGGGTTCATCAACCAATAAGGAGTACATGTGTCTTCATAACAACCACAAGGAAGAAGGGCATGTTGTCACACAATGTGTCAAATTAGTGATGATTGATAATATTTATGAAGGTGATGTTGAAGACAAATCAGAAATGTTGCGTGGAGCTTTTGGGTCTCATAAGTCACATCACTTGGAAGGGCAATTGAAGGCAAACGAAGGTAAGATTGTGTCAGCCCTAGCTCATTTTGATCATGTTCATAAGTTGATGGCAACTTTGTGTTGGAAGGCTGTAGGGAATCATGCAGATTTTGAAGGAGGTATATCTCTTGATGATTTGGATGAACTAGAGGAGGCTTTGGTGGTAGCGAAGTCAAACTACCTACACTTACTGGTCGACAGAGATCATCTCATCACACTTGGTGAGATATACTTGGATGCTTTGAGAAGAAAAGAAGTGGAGGAAGGACAAAAATTATGCCACAACACTTGATTTTCCATTGAAGGCATCTTTTGGACCAGCACTTGGTGGTGGCCAATTAGCAAAGGATGAAGATTTGTTTGAGTCCCTTTAAGGCACTACAAAGAGGTATAACATAAGTTCTGATTTTCTATTTTATGACAAAAGTCATATTTATTGTGCATAACCATGAGATTGCAATTATGTCACATGAGGGGAATGGTGTTGAGGGATTCCCCAATGTTGGCACTCAAGATGTGAGTGTCAAAAATAAGGAATGTATTGTGGATTCAAGCCACAGAAGTTCTGATTTTGCATATCATACTAGGGAAGATGTGAAGAAGACACAAGATATGTGTGAAGGTTGGTTGCAAATAGCTAGGAGAGCAAAGTTGTTGGCTGCCCAAACTAAACAGCACTTGCAAGAGATCAAGGAATGTTGTAACCATCTAGATCATTCAAGGCAACAAAGGGAATCATATATTAGATCACTATTTCTTTTGATGGAAGAATGTGTTAAGGTTGAGCATGCAAGGGATGAGCTTCTTGAGGTCAACAAGGAAAGGGAACATTCAGATTTGGGTGAACATGATAAGAGGTATGATTCAGAAAATTTTGTTTATACACATAGTTTACATCGTGAGGATCATGAGCTACCTCTTTTAGAGAGCCCATTGAAGGCTCAAATCATACATGTGGATGGGATAGCTGAGCATACACCACAACAATTAAATCGGCATGGAGGACTGTGGTGTACAAGTCATGTAATTTTTAGTGTACATGGAAATCCATTCTTTTAGAAACAGTGTGTATTCTTTGATATACATCATTTAGATCATCAAAAATTATGTTCTATTAGAACACAACAGAAAAAAACTTTCAGAATGACGGTAAGATAATTTTTAGACAGTGAAAAACAGAACTCATGCCTGTTGTAGCTATGTGATTGTTACTAATTAAGAACATAAAAGTACTCAAATGTACGAACATTTGCTTGGAAAGTAGCAATGATATAACATGTTTCCATGTACAACAAATATGGAAATATATGCACCACTGAATGTGAAGAACTATTAACTTTTAGAAGATGGATACCCAGCCATGTGTCCAAAGTAGACAACTTGGATGAAAGACATTACCTCCTGAAACATTAGATACTTTAAAATCAACAATAGGGTATGCGAAATGAGAAAACTAAACTCAGCAAGTGGCATTTTCTGAGCAAAGCATCTTTGCCATGAATTGTGATAAAGTAGCTTATACAATGATGAAGCATGTTGTTACAAAATAAAAAATCTTCCTGGCCAGGTTCGCCAAATAAGTCAACTGTCAAGAATCTAAGCTAATCCTAGTATGCTCAAAACTGATGACAGATGATAGGTGAGATAAAATGGATGACCCTACCAATTGTATTTGATAGAGGGTTATAGGCTTGAGAAGCAAATTTCAAGATTATGAATTACAGGGTGATCTCCTTCTTTCCCACATAAAATATACAGACCAAGAACTGAGTACAATTTTTAGAAATGCATGAGCAAGGGGCTAGCTGAGAAATCAATTTAAAGAAACAATTTATCATCTTGATGTCCCAGCTGCAGCAGTTTTGTCATTTGTAGTTGAAGATCCCAGAAGGTCAATATCACCAACACCTACTGGAGGGCCAAGGCTGCATCGAGCTGTGTTGTGTAATGCAATAGCATCTTTTAGCTTCTGGAACTGTTATTAGACAAACATATTATCAGCCTTGGATATAGATAAAAGGAGAATTCCAACATACCACAAGAGCACGAGTATTGTTTATATACATATATATATGCAATCCGAAAATGAAGCCAAAAATCAATTCTTCAAAACAGCAACAAGATCAAATTTTCAAAAACAACAATTTGTACTTAATTTGAAGTTTGCTAAATCCAAAATGCAGGCCCTTCCCTGCATCTGGATGTCAATTAAGCATTCCAAATGTTAAAATCTTATACTAGCTGCATCAAAAAATGTGTCCCCTCAGCCCCAATAATTTAAATATTGTTTCCTCATAATCCCCAGAGTAGTCCCCCAATTTGACATAGTAGTAGGAATCACGATGAATAATCTTTTGTTTTCAAAGGAGGCAACAAGTTACATACAACTGGTTAGCAAGGAAAAACTAATATGAAAACCAGAAAAGGGACACAATGAATCTTGTGCTCAGGCAAGAAAGCAGTCTTGTGTTGAGTTCAACAGACACATACATTGGAATTTTGTTTTTTCGGTTTTCCTATTGTTGGGCATCTTGTACATATTGATAATGAAAATAAGAGAAATTCTTCAGTTTGATCCAAAGGTCCATCTAACTAGACGTTTCCATCCATCAGAGTAATTATGGTTGCTGAGAGGACACAGCCAGGAAAATTGAGATAAGATTCATTCATAGGAAGTCATTGATCAAATCTTATTACAAACCTTGCACTCAATTAGGTCTTTTATGCATTTGCACGCATGAATTTATCGCATAGCCAATATTTGATTGCTACAGCTACAAAAGTCTCCAAAAGTTCTGCCAAGTGCACAAGCATTAAACCATCTATAATTCACAAAGTTCACAAAAAATAAGGCAGTTAATGAGCAACATGTCCTATCTGATTGAACCACAAAGCAAACTTGCCCAGCTGATGTTAATTTGCCAAGGACAAACAACCTATTTGTTGTGGATGATGACGACATTGTGTTAGAATATTAATGTTGCATTGTAATTATGCTTTATGGTGCTTTACGCCTTCAAGTGAACATGATGGTGTAATTGTGTTTAATAGTGCTTTTATGCCTATACGTAGTGTGTGGATTTATCCCACGTGGATTGTGCCTCATAGATCACTGATTTAGGGACTCTTTTTAAAGAGGTTAGTTGTACTACAATTATACACCATGAACACTGGGAATTCAGACGAATGAAATGAAGTAAAGGGTAACTAATGTACTTGTTTTAATTCATGTGCCTATGTTTTCACCATTTTTCCTTCGATGTGCAGGTCCCACGTGAAGTGCTTTTCCTAACATGGTATCAAATTTCCAGTTCAAGCATGAAGGCAAAGTCCATGTTCTCTGCATGGTGCTACTCCAAGGCTTGGTTCACCAGCCATTTGCATACTTTGACGCGTTCAGTGTTGCTAATGGTCGAGGGTTTTTTCATGCAAGCAACTCCTCATGTGCAAGTTCATGGCTTAGTTTACTGGTTCGTTTCACAGATCTGCGATTCTGCAGTTCTTTAGATTTGAGTAAATTTCAGTTTGGTGATATTTTGCAAGGGTTATGTTTGCACAAGGTTGCCATCTTGTTTCAGCCAAGCTCATGATTAGCTGTTTGGTGTTCATAGCTTATGCTGATTTAGAATTTGTAAATTTCAGTCCTAGTGTTTCTGTGCTTGGCGAATATAAGATTTGAAAAATTTTGGTGTGACCATTGTTTGCTGGTTTGGGTGCTGTCAGTGTTAAGTATTCTCGTTGGCCTAACATCAACAAACAAAAACATTACCAGCAAATTTTTGTGACCATTGTTTGCTGGTTTGGGTGCTGTCAGTGTTAAGTATTCTCGTTGGCCTAACATCAACAAACAAAAATATTACCAGCAAATTTTTGTGTGAGCTGCTGCCAATAATTAGCCTGTGATATTTTTTGTACCACATAGCAGGTTTGGTAGCAGTGTGCAAGAAAAGGTATAACGTTAATTTTTATGTGACAGGTCTGAGGTGAACAACAGCAATCAATCATCTTAACAAAAATCAATCTAAAATCCAGCAAGCATGGGCAAGGAGCTTGTGGCAGGACAAGTGGTGCCATTGCAGGTTGTATCACTTTTCTTTAAAGCAACATAAATCAAAGATTTTCACTTCACACGCTCACCTTGATTTTTAGTTTAAATTTTCGGTGCATAAAATAAAATCAACTTCAAGCTTTTATCTTTTCCACATTATATTTTCAATTTAAATTTGACTCTTTTAAAAAGTCAGAGGGCTTGTGGAAAAGTGCCAGAGTTTAGCCCTTGATCATGTAGACGCTGAGTGAAATTTTCAGCCTCTGATTGTATGGTCTGATCCCAAAGGCTTAACTCACTTGTGCAAATCCACTTTGTAGGCAAAACTTCTAATGAGCCTAACTTCAGCATCCAGATGACTTTTTCCAAGCTGTCTTTTTTTTAAACAGTTTTCCCAGCTCTTCACAGTGATACTGTCACATTTCAGTTTCATAGCCTCCAAATTGAGTTTTTTCAACCAGCATTGTTGAGGTATTTTATTGCTTTTGAGGTCTTATTTTGTAAGTTGTGTTTTGTAATGTCCCCTAATTGGGAATGCCCTAAATTTGCCCTAATTCCTTAATTTAAATAAACAAATGGGTTGGAGAATATCTTTCACCTGATTGAAGCCCTGCACACGGATTAGAAACCATTTACCACAATCACACTGATTAGCAGATTATAACCATTTATCACAATAATACTAATTAGCAAATTATCATAATTAAATATTAGTAAATTCATGGCCAAATTATTAGTTCAATCACAAAGCATTTTAATATCCTTGGTGGGCTCAACCATAGAAGAGCATGGGAGAACATGACTTGATGGGGTGCCTAGGACCCTCTACCGTAGGCCCAAGAGCGGATATACTACCCCTCTTGGTCTCATGTGGCCCATGCCATCCATATGAGGTGGTCTACCTAGTGAGGTGTCCCCTTTTCACTATCCCCTCATCTTGCCAACCATTTCCCTCTCTCTATGATCTGACCTCTTGTGCTGATTCACCGTGATGGAGGGGTGAGATTACAACGGGTGCCCTAAAATGCCCATCTCTCTTAAGCCCAAAGCGCAGTACCCTTGGTACCCCCTTGGCCTCCTTGGGACTACCTGGTCCCCATCTTGGCCCCATCTCAAGGTGGCGTACCTAGGAGAGTACCCCATCACCGTTCCCCTCTTGTAATCTCAGTCTCCTCTATCATGGCTAAAACATTCAAGACATATGACAAACAAATATTAATCATATTTACTGATATAAGGAAGCAGTCATAACAGCAATGCATCATTAGTACCTTGAACATCTAATCAAACAATCACAATCACTTATATTAAATTGTGCTACAACTACCTTATTGTAAATCAGATTTCATACCACCGATTCAAGAAATCAGACTGCTGTGCACATGCCTATTTATCAATTATTTCCAATTTGGAGGGTGCAGACCTCTATTTCATTTTTATTAATTTATCCCTGTAGATGATCGCTTATCTAGATATTCCTCTTCTTCAATCAATGATCTTCTGCCTTGAAATGTTTCACCTTTTATACCCACAATGGGGCAGGTGGTTATGTCCCTTCATTAAAGGCGTGTCTTTTTATTGGATTGCTTAACTAATCATAACCAGTCATTAAAGGATAATTAATTTATATTAATATTATCCTTTAATCAACTTCACTTGAGGAGAGTTCGCTGTGTATGTAGTTTGATTCCTTTTATCTCTTCTTCCAGTTGCTGTTTGTGAGGGATGACTTGCATTTAATCGCTGTCATAATGCCACATTTTATTCCTTAAACTCTTAGTCGATTAATGTTCCTTAATCGTTTACCATGCATGATATAAAATGGTGATCTGGTCTTGTCAACCTGCATTTAGGATTGCAATTTGCGGGGGCATGACATGTTCAGTTTGTTTTTACGGGTTCAATTTTGTGAGCATGTGGTTTTCTTGCTGAAATACAAAAGCAAAACTTTTTACAAAATGTAAAACTCCATACAATCTTCTTCCATCTCCTCTCTCTTTTTCTTCTTCTACTGACCTGTTACTCTATACCTAAGCCACAAACAAACCTGAGGCCTTTCAGTAACATTTCTCCCAATGGCAATATGGGCCAAAATGTAGAATGACAAAAGCAGATTCATGCCAATTTGGGAGATCACTGATGCTAGATGGGACTGCAAATGCATTGTCACATCCATGTTGCCGGTTGTTCCTTGAATCCCTCTATCTATTATAACTGCATCATTCAAGGAGGATGGAGAAGTGAAAGCAGGGTTATTCAGATGCATTACCACATTATTTCCTTTGTAAAAGAAAGATAAACAGCCATAGTTCAGTTGCCATTGTACAAACAAGCAAAGGGCTTCTTTTTCAAGTTTCAACGTATGCACAATGGAATCAACGAACACAATAACGCCAAGTAGTAATTTCTAAATTAATAATTTGCAATCTGATTTATAATACATAAAATGGAATTCAATCAGTTGGGTTTATTAATAAATTTTGCTTTTCTGACTAATCTAATGTCAACGCAATGTTGGGAGTACTTTGGCCATGAAGCCAAATCACTTCATTGGATGGCAATGCAAATTCTAACTCAGCTGTGCAGTTCTTCTACTTGTGAGCATTCTTGGAGTGTATATAACCATAAAGACCCTAAGAAACACAACAAATTGAGCCAACGATGGATGAGTCTTTTGGTCTTTGTCAGCCACAATCTTTATCTTCACTAGAAAATTTGAGGTTAGAAACTTTCCAATTATGACTTTCAATAATTTTCTATTTTTCTAGCATACACCAGTAGGTTGATATTATGCATTCATCATTGCTAAATTGTTAATCTCAGTTACTGTTGAAGATGATCGATCAATTGACTTAGATGAGAATTATCCAAACTTGGAATGGGCCACTGCTGATGAGTAGCCTACATTTAGTGAAAAGGATTTTGATATCTTGAATGAGATTATGGATGATGAAGGTCGTGCCCTTTTGGAGCAAATGGTTGCAGATGCAAGGGCATTAACTTCAACTTCACATATTTAGTCATGGCTAGCTTAAAGGTCCAAATTTGGAATGGGCCACTGCTGATGAGTAGCCTACATTTAGTGAAAAGGATTTTGATATCTTGAATGAGATTATGGATGATGAAGGTCGTGCCCTTTTGGAGCAAATGGTTGCAGATGCAAGGGCATTAACTTCAACTTCACATATTTAGTCATGGCTAGCTTAAAGGCTATTTGAATTTTGCATTCTCTAATTTTGTTTTGTATATTAGTAATGAGTCCATGAAAATATGTACTCTTAAGACTGAAAATTTGATACCCAAGGAGAATTCGAGAGTAACTGGCAACATTGAAGCTTTATTTGTCTTACAACTAAAGTTCGGACGTTATTTCTCTTTCCACACACTCTATTTGGCATGAAATGTTATTTCTCCTGCTTTTTCTTCTCATTCTTCTTCTAAAAGTATTACTTTTTTGAAGAGGCAGAATATATTGCATGGTGTTCCACATGTCATTGCATCCAAGGGTGTTTGTGAAGGATTTGTGTATGGGAAGCATCACAGAGAACCCTTGGACAAGAACATACACAAAAGGCATTAAAGAGACTTGAGTTGGCACAAAATGACTTGATGAGTCCATAACCAATAAATTCATATAGTGGTTGATGTATGTTTTGGTTATGGTTGACAACTTTACCAAAAAGACAAATTTACTTTTTGAAGGAAGATGAAGTAATGTCTACTTTCAAGGTCTTAAAGGCATAAGTGGAGAACCAATCTAATAAAAGAATCAAGAAGTTGTGGACAGACAATGGCAAAAGATATGTCAACAGTCAAAGAGACTTGAGTTGGCACAAAATGACTTGATGAGTCCATAACCAATAAATTCATATAGTGATTGATGTATGTTTTGGTTATTGTTGACAACTTTACCAAAAAGACGAATTTACTTTTTGGAGGATGAAGTGTTGTCTACTTTCAAGGTCTTAAAGGCATAAGTGGAGAGCCAATCTAATAAAAGAATCAAGAAGTTGTGGACAGACAATGGCACAAGATGTCAACTAGGCATTCACAAACTTCCTCAAGCAGTTTCGCATAGTAAGATAATTGACAGTTCCTCATACTCCACAACAAAACAGGGTAGTCGAGAGAAAGAATTGTGTGCACATGGAGATGGCCAAATGTATGTTGCAAGCTCAAACATCACCCAAGGCTTATTGGGCAAAAGTGATGAACTATGCCATGTACATTGGTTATCAGATGCCAATAAAGGTTGTGAAGTAAGTGACTAATAAGGAGATATGAAGTGGCAAGAAGTCTTGCTTGTCTCACTTCAAAGTCTTTGGGTGTGTTGCTTATGCACATGTTCTTGACGAGAATATGAAGAAAATTGATGCAAAGAGTCAAAGGTGCATCTTTGTAGATTATAGTGAAGAATCCAAGACAAGGAGACTATGAGATTAGATGATTAAAAAGGTGCCAATTCACAAAGACGTGATATTTGATGAAGGGATGAGTGAACTAGATCGTAATTGCATTGCAATGTTCAATCTACCAGCTCCCAATTCTTCCACTCAAGGTTCCTTCTTGTTGAATTTGAGGAATACAAATAAAGGGAAAATGCAAGAGCAATCACTAAGGAGGTTGAGGAAGGAAAAGAGACAACATAAGAGAGGTCAGAAGCCTCTGGCAGTGGCAACAAAATGCCTAAATGGCCACAGAGACACTTCGTGATGCTTCAATGAAGGTAGATATGTCAAATACTCACAAGGCAAGAAGTCAGTTTGCAAACCATGCTTTGATTGCTAAGGTACAAGAACGACATACAAGGAAGCCCACATTTTGGAATCAGAAATAAAGGATGAATATGATTCTCTCATGAAGAATAAGACTTGGGAGTTGTGCAAGTTGACAAAGGATAAGAAGATTGTTGATTGCAAGTGGGTCTACAAGACCAAGCTCACTTCAAAAAGGCAAGTTGAGAAGCACAAAACTTGACTTGTAGCCAAGGGCTACTCACAAGCTAAAGGCATTGACTAAAATGAGATGTTTGCTCCAAGTGCAAGATTCACCATAGTCAGGACAGTTCTTGCAACTACAGCAAAGTATAAGTGGATTGGTTGGATGTAAAGAGTGTGCTTCTTCATGGTGATTTAACGGAAGATATCTTCATCCAGTAACCTCCTTGGTTTGTGAAGGAAGAGAAGGAACATTTGGTTTGTAGATTGGTTTGTGAAGGAAAAGAAGGAACATTTGGTTTGTAGATTAATTTGCTACAAGTGCAAGATTCACCATAGTGAGGACAGTTCTTGCTGTTACAGAAAAAAGTATAAGTGGATTGGTTGGATGTAAAGAGTGTGCTTCTTCATGTTGACTTAATGGAAGATATCTTCATCCAGCAACCTCCTTGCTTTGTGATGAAAGAGAAGGAAAATTTGATTTGTAGATTAAAGAAGTCATTATATGGCTTGAAGCGGGGGCCTCATGCATGGTATGAGAATATTGGTCGATATCTTCAGGAGTTATTTTTCAAAAACTTTCAAAAGGAGACCATTTTGCATATTAAGAAGATTGATCAGGAAATTCTCATTATCGTTCTCAATGTGGATGTTTTTATTCAAATAGAGAAGAATGTAAGTTTAATTATTGAAACAAAGAAGCAGCTAGCCTTATAGTTTGAGAAGACACTTAGGGTTGCTTCACTATGTTTTGGCTTTGCAAGTTTGCAAGAGCAGGAGAAGTTTGTTGTCTCACAATTGAAGTATGCCAAATAAATATTGACAAGATTCGAAAATTTTCATTATTGTTCTCAATGTGGATGATCTAATTCTAATAGGAAACAATGTAAGTTTAATTACTGAAACAAAGAGTCAGCCTTATACTTTGAGATGACACACTTGGGGTTGCTTCACTATTTTTTGGCTTTGCAAGTTTGGCAAGCACATAAGTTTTGTCTCACAATTAAAGAATGTCAAACAATTATTGCCAAGATTCGAGATGGAGGATGTGAAAGTTGTCATGATCCTGGCATAAATTTGAAAAGGGATATAGGGACAAAGGAGGTAGATCCTATAACATATTTAGTCTACTGGGCAGTTTGTTGTATCTCACCCATACACAGCCTAATACCTCCTTTGTTGTTGAATCAATGGCCAAGTTTATGCAAGAACCACAAAGTAGTCACATGAAAGCTACAATGCATATGCTGAGATGTGTGGATGGGACTCTGGATTTTGGATTTGAGCTCAAGATAGGTGAATGCATTCACCATGGTTACAGATTCAGATTGAGCAGGAGATCTTGATGATAAATTGTCTAGTTCGGGTTATGTGTTCATGTTAAGAAATTCATTAACCTTATGGTCTTCCAAGAAACAGAATAGTGTATTAGAATTAAAATAACAAGCAGAGTACAATAGACTAGCTCAAGTGTCGAATGAAACAGTGTGGTTACACAAGATGCTAGATCACTTGCATGTGCCAAAAGACGTGTCAATGATTCGTAGTGACAATCAATGTGTTCTTTAGATTGCCAAGAATCCAGTCTTTCATGCAAGGATTAAGCATATCAAGTTCAAGTTTCATAAGGTTCATGAACTATTGGACTTCAAAAGATTTCGATGGGCTATGTTGGGGCAAAGGACTAGTTGTCAAATATCTTCACCAACTAAATTGGTGGCAAGTGAGTTCATCAAGCTTCAACAATTGTTGTGTCTCAAAGAGCTTGTCACAAAGGGGGGAATTGTCATCATGACATTCTCTTAATTGTCTATGCAGTAATGTACTATCTGTGTTACACTGAAAGTGTTGTAAATTCTTTCGATTTCACATTAAAGGGGGGATGTTAGAATATTAATGTTGCATTGCAATCATGCTTCATAGTGCTTTATGCCTATAAGTGAACACAATGATGTGATTTTGCTTAATATTTCTTTAATGCCTATATTTAGTGTGTGGATTTATCCCACATGGACTGTGCCTCATAGATCACTGGTTTAGTGACTATTTAAAGGGTCAGTTGTACCATGATTATACACCGTGAACACTAGGAATTCAGACAGTGAATGAATTGAAGTAATGAGTACCTAATTTACTTGCTTTCATTCATGTGCCTCTGTTTACACCCTTTTTGCTTCAATATGCAAATCCCATGTGAAGTGTTATTCCTAACACATAGCAATCTCTAATCATCAAGAGTACATTCCTGATTCCTCGGCCCCATCCCTGGATACCAAACCTAAGCTCTTATCAGGTGCCTATCTCCTTTGCATCCTCTTCCCATGTCAAAAACTCTAGTTAAGAAAGAGAAGAGACTACTGGACTTAGGTCAAATAATTGCCCCCTCTATAACCCAGGCCCTATGACAAGGTCAAAATGCTGCATGAACAATGTCACCATTCTCCAGTTGAAAAATCTTTATAACAATAAATAACCCAAGGAAATTCAACCAAATGCTTACTCCAACCTCAATTTGTGGGGTCTTTGGGTCCCCTTCTGAACATCCAAATTAGAATCATCACAATGAAGGGAATCCTATTTACCTGTTTATGCACCATCCTCCTACCTCCCAAATTGTTGAGTATTAATGGGATTGATAATCAATCCAACGAATGCCCAAGGCAGGGCTAGGAAGGGAAATGCTCTAACAACTGTCCCAAAACACATTGATGCTAGCCTTAAAGCACTCAGTGATGACACTGGGATTCAGGCAATTCACAATGCTGTTATGGAAAGAACCATGTCTAGAACAGATACTTGTATTGTCTCCAAGGATAATTTATTTCTATTCATGATAGTGGTTAGTTATGGGGTATTCTTGGCTTAAGTTTGTGTGTGAGGAGTGCTCATGCTATATGTCGTATATGCAGAAAATCATGACAAGGTGCCAAATTTTGGTTCAATGGTTATGAATGGTTTTATGGTCTATAGGTCTGTAGCTTTTGGCTGCAAAAACTGGTTTGTCTTGCTCTATTCGGAGCTGGGTACCATTTTCATGGTTGATTGTGGTGTCCTTTTCTCCTAGTTATCCACTTAGGAAAGAGCATGTCTCTGGCATCAGACTAAAGAAAATCTTTCATTGTCCATCTGTTCAGATCTTGAATCTGATAAAGGCAATCTTGGGTCCTAAGGGTGTGACAGACACAGAACTCTTTAGGTTGAGAGCAACTATTCTGGCTGATTTTCACATTAAGCTTGAGCAGGTAGTCAGTGCTGCTTTCGTTTATCATTCTATAATAGAGCTGGTCTCCTTTGATCATGTTGGGAGGAGAATTTCAAGGAGCATGTGTTGGCAGTGCCAGCCACTGTTCATTTCATTTTGGTGATGACCAAGAAGGAAGTCTTGGTGGAAGATTTTAACACTCTCAGTAGCATTGTAGGGATTCTAATAGACTTGTTTCAGGACCTTCACCATGCCATAAAATATTTCGTTCTCTCTCATCATGGTTTTGTATTGGAAGTCGTGAGCAGGTTTACACTCCATCCTAAGCCAACCATGCTCTGTTTAGATCAGCTAAAAGACCGGAATTAATAGAAGGTGGTTGGATTCCCTGTTTGGAGGCTGCTTCTTCATCATCTACTATGGCTTAGGTGGTGCTGGCTTCAGGGCATGGTGTTGCTAAACAGGCGGGTGAGCATTGGCAGTCTATCACAGGAGGAATGGTTATCCCTCAATGGGGGGTTTCAAGTGCTCTGGTGGTGTTTGTTGGTGCTCGGGTTTTTTGGCTGTACGCTGCTTTTTGTGGCTTTTATTATTGTTTGTGCTGCTCCCTTTGGGGTATCTAATTAAATTTGCCACCTTTTAAGTATATTTCTGCTCTTTGTTGTTTTAGTTTGCTGGGTGCGTTGTCTGGTTTTTTTGGTATCTCATGGTCTGGCCTGTCACCCTTGTGGGAGTTTGCATAGCTATAGCTGTTGTATCTAGTTATTGGAAACAGGAGGAGGCCCCTTAATAGAAACTCAATATTATAATAAAAAGAAAGGATAATATATTTCACCAAAACAACAATAGAATTAACACTATTGAAAATTGAAAAGCTCCATTTTGGTCATGCAGTCAACCAAAGGTTGGAAGAGGAACGTAGGGTAAAAAATCACATGTGGCAATAGGGTGCAAGAACTGGCTTGGGAGCTCCTCCTGGTCCTACTCAAGTCCATAGGTATCAAGCTCATCCTTCCTCCTCATCGGCCTGAAGCAGACATGATGCAACCAAATAAACAATGGACTATGCCAACTCTAGAGAAGGGAATGCATCCATTTGTTAGTTTTACTTCAAACTAATTAACCACAACAGTAATGGTTGACTCATACTGACAGGATATCAAGACCAGATGTCTTGGTATCAATGATTTTTTCAATTTTTGTATATTACAGTATTATGACTAGCCTACATAAGAATAGAGTCTTGCTCAACATAACAGGCTGTTACCACAAATATGATATAGAGGACTAGAATCTACTTTAATTAATCTTGTTCTATTGATGTATATTTTTGTTCAATTGTTTATAGGCTGATCTGCATAACAAATGAGGTCTCACAGGATATTCAAGGCAGCCATGGGGACTATAATACTACTGGTCTTATGTATAGTCCAACTGCAGTCTGATGTTTTGTAATCAGAGATAATTGTGTTAAAGTTTATGTTACTGCTGTGTATGATCCAGAACGCAATGTTTTCTAAAGAACAGCAAAAAGCCTGCCCTAAGGATTTTCATCTTTAGGAGAGCCCAGATGTGATTTATATCTGAATTAAATATATTAGCTATTAACCTTCTCAATTGAAGAATAAGTAATGGAAATAAGAGAGGGAATCCTGAATCTTCTAGTCTTTTTTAACCTAAGGCACAATAAGGTAACCATTGTTAAAAATTAATACTGTTAAGGTTGTAACATGTCTAATAATTAAAATCATCAATAAGTTGGTGACATGTCCCAAGACCCTTGATAAAGCCCTTGACAGGATAACAGTTGGTCATTTCAATATGAGCAATGCTACACTTGATTGCTGCAAATGTTGAACAATGGTAGAATACCAAAGACCTAGAGAAATCCTTGACTAGAGCACAGCTGACTATCTCAATATCATTCTTCATGAGGATATGCCAGATTCCTATAGATTACATCCTTCTTGGAAGAAGAGGGGGAAGAATCAAAGAGCAATCTGTTGCTAGTGACATAACCACGGATTGGAATGAAATATGCATGTGATGATTACAAATGGTATTCTTGATGGCTCTCCATATAGTAGGAAGGCCAAAATCTTATTCACCCTCCTATCAAAACAATGAACATATCACCTTGTTTTCAAAAGCATGAAAATCCTGCAAACCATTTCACAACTTACATAGGAATAAGTTCAAGAATAAATTCTTGTAAAAATAGCTATCTTAAGAGTGAAGACCTGTGATACACACTCCTTATTTAATGATAGGAGATATTGTACAGAAGAAATCAAAAACATATTTGATTTATTTGAATACCCTAACTTTTTCATTGGAAAATATCTCTAAGCCTTTCTTGCGCTTCTTGCTTTGACAGGCCATGCCTTGTTGAAGAAAGAAGAATGTGCAATGAGGAGATAAGTTTTCAAATTTTAAGATATTAAAAACTGCAATCTGTTTGGATTCAAAGGATTCATGAGCATTACATGCTTCCATTGAATCTAGAAACTAGAATGAAATGACCCCCTTATATTTTTTCAATGTTTTGCAACAACACTTCAACAGTGGCACCCATCAACGTTACCATAATCAAAATCAGCTGATAAAAGTAACCCTATGCCAAGAATGTTCACTCAAGACCCAAGATGGGTGAGGTGATATCATATGGCGCCGGGGATCATTAGTATCCAAAACTGAATGAAGTAATGCTGGAAAGTAAAGTTTATGCAACTCAACCACTTATTCAGCAGGAGTAGATTGACAGCTCAGCCGATCAGCATTATGATGATTACAAAGTGCAAGGAAAGTAAAAGATTGGGCAGCTTGCCAACCCCTTCCACTTGTTCAGCGAGCACTACAGTAAAGAAATGCTGAAAGTAAAGACAGCAAGGCCTGTCTCTTCCACAATCATGGGAATTACAATAGAAATTGTAGAAATATAAATGAGTTGATCAGTACTACTGATTCAGCGTTACAATATGAGTGCAATCTGCAAGAAACCAATAGTTAAAGTTGTCCAAAAAGCTGCAAAAGATATTATTTGTTCTCCAAACTTCAAAGACTCTCCAAATATGAAAAACCAACCCAAAACTCCAACTTCAGACAATCTAATATACTAAACCAGCAAACTGAAAATGCAAACCAGCAACTAGTAAACACCCCAAAATGCTCCTAACTCACTCAATATCCCTCCAAATGACATGAAACAAAATGCAAAGGACTCCAAGAGAGATGGCGACCAAGTTATGACTCTGAAATTGCATCAAACATGAGATGTTACATGAAACACGAATCCCAATGCCCTCCCCAACATGGTACGGCCTCCCTAGAGGGTCGACCTTCAATGAAAAATTAGAAACTTCATTAAAAAATTCCAAACTCTGCTCAAAGGGGCGCCTAGGGCCTAGAAAGTGAAAGAGCCAATACCCAAAAGCAAACAAAAATCGCCTAAAGAGTTATGATTGAAAACCACCTACAGCCACACCAAAACCAGAACCCTGAAACACACCAAAAACTCAGCTAACATCAATACAAAACTTTTCCATATTGCTCTATCTATTCTTTAGTGTAAAGAACAATCTCTCAATCTCAGCTAGTTGCTATCTTTCAAGCAAGAAACCAAGAGTAGCTAGGAGGTATGCATTCCTCGAAGCAATTCCAACAACATTTTGGCAGCACTTCATTGTATTTTTTTCATGGATGAGAAACAAAAAGTCCAGCACTCTTATTTATAGCCTTCTGTCTCCAAATTCAAATTTCAAACTCCCTCCAAGTTGGATGTCTAAACCAAATTCAAATTCACTTTGCAATATTCTCCAAATTACATTTCATTTCACCTCTTTCACAAGTCGTCCATCATATGAAGACAAATAAACTTTATTAAAATTCCAAATAATCTTCAAAGTTAGGCATCCAAAGTATAAAGTGAAATATATTAATAAAAATCACTTATTTCTCTTTAAGGCATCCACCAAGCCTTAATATTATTTCACTTTATAAAATATTTTACCTCAACAAAGGAGACGCCCAACTCAAGCTGAAGACCTGCCAAAAATAGCTCAGAAATGCTAAGGACCAAAACTGCTCAAACTGACTTGCCTGAATTAGCCTCTAAACTGGCCCGCTGAAAACCTACTAAAAATAGCACTTACTAAAAATAGCATACTGCTAAAAATAGTAAGTGTGTCCAAATGCATTTTAACCATATTTTGAGCAGTCGTCGCAACTTACTAAAAATAGTAAAAAAGTCTTTTGATTCAATTGCATGTCACACCATAGCGAAGCTCTCTAAAAACCCAAAAGAAATTCAGAATCAGAACTGTAAAACTCCAACATGCAAGCCTCCAAAACTGCCAAAACATCCTCCTAAAAAATAGGAAACCCTAATTTCTACTTCCGACTAGCCTACGGGCCTTCCGGATAGGCTACCGGCCAACTACAATGATCACTACTGAGAAGGGGACATTACATAGAAGAGGAGTTTTTACTCTTGGCTTCAACTTTTTCCTGCTTTAGCCATTGGATCTTGGCCTGTGAAATTTAACTACACCTAGTTAGATAAGATATAAGTTAACATGCAGCCAATGCCAAGGATCTTCTATAGGCTTGCTTTGCCAATTTTATTGCAAGAGATAGTTGTTGTGGCTTAATTCATTGAACATCTTGCACATGCTCCAATATTGTCAATATGGTGCTAGATCTCTCCCTAACAATTGTAAATCACCAACTGGAGTCCTTGATGATTAATAGGAAAACCACATCAGTAACTATGATACCTCTAACTCAGCCAAAGACTTGACTTTTGTTGTTTGTTTCTCTATTTTTCTTGGGTGTCTAGAACTATTTTCAAACATGGGCATATGAAGCCCGATTTTGTTTCATGCTTCTCAACAGGCATATTATGGGACATGTGTTTCCTTCTTATTGTGGTTCATAAGGACTTTTATCAACCGTGTACTAAAATTAGGTTTTCTTATAGTCCAAGTGGTTTAGTCACAGTTAGGAGGGTCCTCAAAGAGAACAATCTGGACCGTGCAACAAAAGTAAATACAAAGGAAAACAACTCAAAGATATGAAACAAATGCAGATTCAGTCATTCAATATATATATATGATAGAATTCAAATACAAATTGGTCGGCAACATGCGGGCTTACAATTAGGTCTCACAGGCCTGATCTCACAATTACAGAATATGCTCAAGATATAGCAATGAAGCTCCTTCGCAAAGAATCTAAACTATCAATCTTCTCTAGATCAATAAAACTACTTTCCTAAGGATCTATTACATCAATATATCATCTCCAGATCATAAGATTCCTCCGTGTCGACCCAAGAAGGTTTCACACTCCACGAAAAAGGTCTAACATGTATACACAAATAGGTCAAACTTAAATGGATAGGACTCCTCCGCAAATGAATGAAATGAAGTGCGGAATCCCAAGGAAGGTCAACCACGAACCACAGAACATTGAATGATGTGTCATTAGGCTCTACAAGTCTTCTTCTTCAGTTGATTGTCCAAGACTATCAGGATGCTCTGTTCTAAGAAAATAGTTAATCTTCTAATAGCGATAGCTTTCCGATAACAAGCCCAAATGCTCTGGAAATCGGATATGATGTAGATGAACATGTCTAGATGCTAAGTCCAACTTTGCAAGGTTTGAAATGAAACTGCAACAGAATGCGGACCAAAATACAAAAATTGCTTATAACTAAACTGACTGAATTGAACAGGAAAATGAAAAGAAACAAACTAAAATGCAAATATTTTTGGATGATGCAAGATTGCTTGTGAGCCAGGGATGCTCCTGCATCACCAGGTATGGAAGTAGCTGTGTGACTTTTTTCCTTCAGGCATAATCCGTTTTAACAATCAAACAAAATTGAGGAGCTTTTGATGTTTTAAGACATTAATTCCAATATGTCGTATTTTGAAAGGGCTATCAAGTCCTCAAAGCTAGAAAGCACTTTTTTAACATATATTATAATATTATGTAAAAGCAAACCTAGGGTATGGAAATGCCGACTCTCATATTGATCCAAGTAGATGGAAGAAAATTAATTGAGTGTATGCTGACATTTACAAAATCTCTCATGAAACATCAAGTGACATTAAGAAATATAAAAAAAAAATCAAATGTTAAAAAATAAAAGACAAACAGAGATTTATGTTAGGCTTTATTCTAATTATCAAAAAACCAAAATTAAGGTCTTATCAGGCCTTTAATACCTTTAGCCCTAATTTATTTACTGAGTTACTAGGCTCTTCTAAACCAGTTCCCATTCCCGTACCCAATTGGGCCAGGCTCGGGAACAATGATAAGAGCATCCTGTGAGTGGACAAGGAGCATCCTTTGCCGCCTTGGGTTGCCTGTCAACTCCTGGGCACTCCCAAAAGCTCCTGCGGATGAAAAACAACTAAAATACCCAAAAAACAATTTAAAAAAGAATTTTTTGAACACTAAACATTAAAAAGAAAATCTTTAAAAGCAGCCTAAACCCTAAATGTACCCTTATGTTCATTGTTCGAAAAACACAACTCTATTTCACACGAACTCCTTCCTATGCCATTTTTGCATTTTGAAAGTTGGTTTTTTTAAGAACAATTGCAAACTACCTAATTTCACCATCGAATGATAAAATTGTGAAAATGGTGTGCGCCATGAAGGTTTGTGTGGTTTTAAAGACCTTAATACGACGGTTTGTGTGGACCCCACGAGGGGCATTGCCCCCAAACCCCCATGAGGGGTATTGCCCCTCAACCCCCACTAATTATTGGGATCTCTTGTCAAATAAGAAACTTGATTACAACGAGGGGATCTAGGAATGGAGACCAAAACTGACAACTTAAACAATTATTTTTATGACTATCATAATATCATTGATCAATGATGAAGTATCATGCTATCAAAGATTCAATGTCATTATTATTATAAAATATAATATTAGATGATATATCAAACATATTTGCAATTGTGTATACTTTAAAAAAAAAAATTACACACACACGCACACCCCAGTTGTCCCCAACCATACCATACCCAAGGAAAAAGAAGTTTATTGTACTAGAATACCAAAACCCCGTACTCGTACTCGCCCCCATACCAAAATCAGCAACTTAGTATATTTACAAACAATCTCTCTGAATTCAAGTAGCGAAGTGCTAAAAACAAAATAAGCTAAAAGAGTTTCAAATGGCATTAAGTTTTAAGTTAGATTAGTTTAAAAAATTGCAGAAATTAGTTCCTGCATAGTAGTACCTCATCATGAAATAACACAATGCTTTACAATAGTAGGGACAAATACAAATGATGTTGAGAGGACGACTTGCAATAATCGTGAACAAATGCAAGTAGACAAATCATTGTGCATGCAAAATAAAAGAATAGGAATGAGAAAAGGAGGAAAATATTATGAACAAAAGAGCGTACAAGGGGAAGGACTGGAAGGTGGAATAGACATGACACACACATGAATATGGAAGTGTGGGTCACTAGGAAAGAACTATTATCTTTTAAAATTTTAGAGTATAATCTTACGGTTTTAGACACAATTTTGTGTGCTATTACCTTCTGATCACCCTGTGGGTGATAACCAAAACAAATAAATGCGACAACTTTGTCCCAAAAGCATGTCAAAACAATGAACGCATTATTTACCCTAGAAACAAATGGTCATTTCCAATATGCACAAGTATGCCATAAAAACAACATCAATTGGCATTAACAAATATGATAAAAGCTAATGATAGGAAATAAAAATAGAGGTTTGGATCTGCTGCTGCTAGGTTTAATTCTGGCTACATATAATCTAAAATTAATCACTAAACTGTACAACAACACATTAAAAGAATGCCAAAAAAACATCTTACCACTCGACTAAGGCTGCTCTGAAGCAAAGATAAAACAAGTTCACAGCATGCTGCATAACAGTCAATTGCTTCTTTTAAAATAGACCTTATCAATTTGAGAACGGAAGCAAAAATTATAGAGCTGTGTTATTGGATATGCCAAGGGATCAGCCAGATTTGAGTCCAGTTCAAATTGGATCCACACTCCAATTTGGTCCACCTACGGATTCCATTAGAGTGTGTTGCTGGGAGGTGGGTTTGTCTGGGACAAACCTGAGTGAGCTTAGAGAGGATCTAGGCAGGCCCAAACAAACACGTCATTTTTTTGTTTTTTGATCCTCTTTTGACTTTGACCTGGTCGTCCTAAAACAAATTCTTAACCCTAAAAGTGCCATCTAAAAGCATTTCAAACACCAAAACAAACTCATTTTAGCTCATAGTCATTTTTATTGCAAAAGACAAATACCATTCCAAAAGACTAAACTTTCATTTTTGCTTGTGATTCAACAAAGGGAGCTAAAGATTGATCATTGAAGGTTTGACATCGGTTGCATTGCCATTCCTATGCATTCGCAAGTGTCCATTGGCTACCAAGATCATAGAAGAATATTTTTGAAAAGATGTAAGCTTTTATCTTTTTGTTCCTGCATTTTTGTTTTACAAACATGAAACAAACTCTTTGCTTTGCTTTTCTTTCATTTTTCTACAAATCTATCACTATGCTTAAAATTTTAAAAGAGCTAGGTTCTATATATCTATTTTTGTTTTCAAAATTTTATTTGTTTTGTATGTGTTGTTTATAATATTTCTTGCCATAGGAATTACAATGGCAGCTAGTTCTAGCCCTGTAGGCCAACCTAAATTTAAAACAAATCTGAGTTCTCTTATTTGGAAGTATGTCGATATGATACAACTAGTTCCAAGCGGTGGCGTTGTATTTGGATTTGTAGGAGGTGTGATGTCAAGTATTCAAGTTCATATAGCCGAGTGAAAAGCCATTTGTGTGGAATTACTTGACTAGGCATCAAAGCTTACCCTAGAAAGACTTGTGTCATTGGAGCAAATGATAGCATATATTAAAGAGTAAGAGCAAATAAATGAGCAAGTAAAGTAAATCATTTTTTAGCAAAATGAAGACCAAAGGGAATGAAGCCCCCTATACCCCCATCCTATGTCACAGCATTCAGCGAATTTCAAGTAAGAAATTCGAATTTTTCCAATTGCAAACATTTACATAAAATTCGTTAAAATTCAGCAAAAATTTCGTACGGAAAAAGCGTGTTTTTTTTTCATAAATATATTGTGGAAAAGCATTCTTTAAGGTATTTGAAAACAATTTTTAGGGTTTTCGACCTATTTTTGTTATAAATCACTGATCGTGAATCATTCTAAGCACACAATTTGTTTATGGTTTATATTTTATAAATGTGTCAATCTTTTTATGATGACTTCAAATCTATTTAGTAATGTTAAACTATTTTGATAATTTTGTGGATATATTACTTATATTTTTAAAAAATAAAATTTATATAAGGCGAACTTAATGCCGAATTTTTTTTCAAATTTTTTACCCTTGCTGAATTTCATCCCAATTTTATTGTTGCTAAATTTGAACTCGAATTCGAACCTTGTGACTTAGCCCCCATCTAATCCCAATGTTGTAGTAGAGAACCGCCCATTTGCAACCAATCCTAAAGAACCCACTACAAATAAGGGATCAAAGGGACCTTTGGAAATGGCATTTCAAAATGAGACTCGAGCAATTGTCTACCAACACATAGCACAATGTATATATGCAAATTGGTTGGCTTTCAATGTTGTTCACTTACCATATTGGCAAGAAATGGTGAGAAAAACTAATGAGGCTCCATAAGGGTACAAAGGCCAAGGCTATAAGAGGCTGTGTGCCACCTTATTGGACAAAGAGATCAAGCTTGTAAAAGATTCGTTGAAGCCCATAAGGGATTCATGGACCGAGACAAAAGTGTCCATTGTTTTTGATGGATGGAAAGATGCAAAAAATCAGCCCTTGATCAATGTCGTAGCAATGTCCCCTAAGGGGGCAAAGTTTTAGAGACTGGTGGATTGTGAGGGTCAAGTGAAGGATGGCCAATTTATTGTTAATATCTCCATCATAGCCATTAAAGAAGTGGAACCCCCTAATGTTGTTCAGGTCATGACAAACATTGCAAAGAATTGTAGAGTTCTTGGGTTGTTAGTTGAAGAACGCTATTCACACATCTTTTGGACACCTTATGTGATCAACACTCTTAATCTTATGCTACAAAATATCAGAAACAAAATTGATTGAACCAAAGAGTTGTATGTTGAGGCTGAGGAGATTCAAATGTTCATTACCAACCACCACATATCACAAGGCATATTTAGATCATGTTCAAAATTGGAGCTATTGAAGGTAAGTGAAATAGTATAAAGTTTTATATTTTAGTTTCACCTTAGTTACTTGAAAAAAAAAACTTACTTATGTCATTATTTTATTGTGTATTCTAATTCTTCTTTAAAGTTTGTTTTTAATTATTTTATTTTTTATTTTTGAATAGGTTGTTGAGACTCTTTTCACCTCTAACACAATCGTTTTGAGACATTTTGTGAAGACTTAAACAGCATTTTCTAGCATGGCCATTAGCCAAACTTAGTTAATATGAAGGCAAAACAACACTAAGAGGGCAACAAATATTAAGTAACTGATCCTAGATGACTCTTGGTGGGATCATGTGGAGTATCTCCTTAGTTTCACCAAGCTCATTTCGATTATGATTCGTTATACTGACAAGGACAAAATGTGCTTAAGAGAGATATATGATGGCATCGACTCAATGATTGAGAAGATGAAGACCATCATAAAGGACAAAGCACAAAGCCTTGAAGAAACTTTCTTCAAACAAGTGCACAAAATTATTGAAAAAAGATGGAACACAATGACCACCACAATACATCTTCTTGCCTTTGCATTGAGTTCAAAATACTATAGTGCTAAGATTTTTTTTGGCCAACAAGATGTCCCCATATAGAGATTATGAAGTTGCTAAAGGGTACAAGGAAGCATTTCATAGACTCTTTCCTGATCCTAATTTGCAAAATGTAATCACGAGTGAGTTCATTGATTTTATTATTTATACACTTTGATAGTGAAAGTATTGAGGCTCTTCATGATAAGTTTAAGAAGTGTGCTCACAATTGGTGGTACTTCCATGGCCAACATGGCCAACAATTTATCACAAGTTTAATAGATTTTTCTTTTTAGATCTTTAAAGTTTCATTTATAGTTTTTAAAAAAAATTATTTTTATTATGTATAACTCTTATCTCTCCATTTTGTCTTCATGGGTTGCTAGTTCATTTGCATCTAAGAGAAACTGGAGTACATACTCTCTCATCCGCTCAGTAAAACACAACAAAGTGCACTCAAAAATGGCAAAAAAACTCAATTTATGTGCATTCCAACTTGTCCATCCTTTCGCACGAACATGGCTACAAGGAATGGAACACGAAGTTGTGGGATATGGAGCCAGAACATACTGACTTGGATGCTTCCACTTCCCAAAATGTTGCACTTCTGGTTCTTCAAATGTTCCTACATTATCTAATGTTGATGATGATGATATTGATGGTCTAGAAAATCCATTTCATGCTCAAAACTAATTGATGAACTTGATATTATTATTTGAATATTGAACTTGAAGTTTGAACAATGAGTATTTTATAATATTTACCACTTATGTTTTAAATGGCATTCGAGTTTATGGTGGTTTTGTCATTTACATGATGCTGTCATACTCTAAACTTAATTCTTGCTTTTAGGCTTCAAATGGACGAATCCAAAACAAACTCATCCCCAAAATAATTTTGCCTGATCCACAAACCTGAACCAGGATCTGTGCCAGAACCAGCAACTTAGTTCTAAAGCATAAGAAGAAAATGAAAAGCAGGAATCCACAAACAGTATAAAAAGCACTCTGACATCCAACACCGATGGACACTTCCAACTAAGTCCAGATAGTTTGAGCCATTTTCACTCTGGCCAACTAAACCCACTGCTGTCAAACCTCTGATGGAGGCAGCCTCCTTGGACCTGCGACTCATCACCAGTAGACAAATGTGCTGCCTGTGGTGTATCATACTCAGATGTCATTTGTAGACTGACATACATTAATGTATTCTACATGTTTCCCGACTTCTAAATCACTAGTGTTATGTAGTGGCTGGTAGCTTTTAATTTCAATCATAAAGTTTTATCATAGAATGAAGAGCACGAAACAACTTTTATAATAAGCACAAAACACATAGCAGTGAAGTTATTTGTTGTAAATCGTAAATTTCCTAAAAATGCAATGTTACAATTAACAACTGCTTATGTTGAGGAATAGTCACATCAAATATTCTAGTAAGCCAATTGAAACTTGACTGATCTCACAATACTCTAAGCAGGAACTCTCCATTATTGCAATACCTTTGAAAAATTACTTATGTCCACAAATAATTACAATTATATATTTTACTGAGCCAATTTAAATCTTGCTAAGCTTATAATCCAGATAAATAACAAGCTGAATCATGGATATATCATCAAAACTAACAATCACTCACACTGTCAAATAGAAGGGGGTCAGGGACCATACTAGCCAAGTTATTGATTACACTAGGAGAGATCTATCTTAACCTGGATCAGATATTTGCTGAGAGCATCCATAACACATATAGTACCAATTTCTATGCTTTAGAACCTAAATGGTGTGCTTATTTTGATAAGTTTATCATCTTGTATGTTTAACCTAGGTGCATTATAGGTTTGGCTCACTTATACACTTAAACAGGTATATTAGCAACCATCTATTCAGTATGCCTTTCAGCAAAACAAGAAAAAGAAATCAATTTGGAATGCTACTGGTTCAAATTTAGCTCAATTCCCTTATGTCAACTGGCAAACAGTAGTGGAGAGACAAACCCAGGCCCTCTTAATATCTAGAAGACAATGTAGTTTCCAGGTTTTCATTTTTATCACCAAGGCAAAAGATGAATACTCAGAAAGACAAGTCAAATAACTAATGGAAATGGAGAAATACACTAAGATTTTAATAGCAAAGCAAACCACTCTCAGGAAAATAGTAAGAAACTAATCAATATAAATAACACTCGGTAGTGAAAAAATAATTGTAATATAATTGTGTGATTTCTTGTCTTCTTACCTTTGCTAATGAACAAGAAAATGACTCTATGCGTCCCTCTGCCCCACGGTAAAAATGAAAATAAGGAAGAACCTTGATATTCAGGCTCTTGCACATTGGCTTGTTTTCATCAAAGTTGACTTTAAGAAATACAATATCAGGTAACTCTGCAGCCATCTTGCACAGCTGCCAAATACAGCATAATCCATATATACATGAATCAGTGTCAAAATGTTACAGCAAACAAAAATTTCAGAATTAGAAAACAGATATTTGATAAACTTCCCAGATGGAATTATTCTTCCATAAACAATCCTAGCAGGTGTTACAGTTCACTCAACTTAGCAATGCTAATGAGACAAAGAAATTATAAAAAAGAAAATCAAGTTGAACAGTAATTACTTATTCGAGAATAGATCTTTCCAGCATTTTAGAGATCACTATGTTTCTACTATACTTTGACAAAACAGTCAATATGAACATCATATGACATTTAAAGCTTTCTAGTTTTCTTAACTTTTCCAGTAACCAAATTTTTTACTCGAAGCTTGTTTTCTTAACTTTATCGATAGCACCAACCAAATACAACAAAATTATATATGCAATTTTTCCTCAAAACTTGTTGCTCAACTTTATTGACAGCACCAACCAAATTTGCAATAAGAGATAGGCTTGCTCAGTAGTTACATAAACATAAGTTCAGTAAATGTAGATAACCTCAAAACTCCAAATTTCAATCAACAAAATCTGAAGTTTATGCATCCTGGTTGCCTAAGATCAAATAAAAAAAATTAAATTTCTTTACAAAAGAGATTTAATATACAAATATGTCTGCCAACTACATTCAAGTTACCTTAGGATACAAGGCTCGACAAGAGCCACACCAAGTGCCATAGAATTCTGCAATCACAAGTTTCTCCCCAGCCTGACTAAGTGCGTCTAGATACTCTTGAGTTGAATGGATATCATGCATATTTGGTCCTCCACTCTTTTCCCACCATTTCACCTCTTGATTTTCAACAGTTGCTGCCCGTACCTGAATAATGACAATGACCTTTAAGCCCCAAATCAACCATTGTTCAGTAAAATGACAGAATTCTAATACAATTTTGTCTACATATTTTGGAATAAACTGTCACCACAGAAAGTTATTTTCTTTGTGAAGCTTGTCATATTAATGATTGGTGATACAACATTATACAGATTGGAAGACCAGAAAAAGTAAACAATAATCGTAAGGTCATACTGAACTTCTATTTAAGGTGGAAAAAGTAACTACTATAGCCTGTACATAAGAGAGGCATTCAAATAAAAATATTTTTTAGGGCAAAGCAACTAGGCTTTTCATAAGTTAGAATTGTCACTCGACTGCATGTCATTGCATGATTTATCAAAATGCATGACCCAAGTTGCCTTTTCCCTTAGCACTAAGAAATGTCAATCGGAATGACCAAAGAGGAGTTCTGCATAAAAGGTATAGTTATGCAAAAATGAAAATCTGCGTCTTGGAGGGAAGGAACTCACTCAATAAAGGCCTACAAAGTCAAGTCAAAAAGAAAATCCTAGTTTTACACTAAGCAGATAATGAATATTAGTGATATTTTCTTAGGCTTCTAATGTTCATTTGGATGCATCCATAGATATGCATTAACGTTATGTAGGGTAGGTAAAAAGAGTTCAAATTTTTGCAATTGCTATGATGTTACAAACTGATTCCTGGTTTCAAATCATTGAATTTAGTTTGCACCCATACCTTAGGATGTATTTATTATTTTGAGGACTGGTCAAATGCATGGTTAATGGTCTCCATTGTTTGAGGGAGGACAAACAAGTAAAGCCTGAGATAATGCAGACACTGGGTTTTAAAACAGAGTAACAGTGGAATTATTATGGCCCATCGAGCTGAGTCAACCAATCGAGACAGGGTGTTACAAGGCAAAAGACCCAGGTTTGAGCCCTGGTTAGCTAAGAGCCCCTTAATTTCCCAGAAGAAAAAGCTCAACCTCCTGTAATTATTAATAAACAAAACATTAAGTTATTGTAATAATGATAAAAATATTTCATGATTATAAGACACTTGGTTGTTTGTTAAGCGATATTTTTTCCTGAGCCTTGTGGATCATAAATCCTCTTCCCAACTGGTGCTAATTTAGGATTGCAATATTTTTTCTCCTTGTTTATTAATTAGATTTGGAATATGACAAAAACCTTTGTCTATAGATCCACAGTTAATGGATTATATTGGGTTGTATAAAATGTGTTAATTCAAAAAATAATTACGCCTAGAGCACTCTACAGTGGCATCATGTTTCAACTTAAAAGCATCTTAAAGCAAGTTGTTATTTTTTTTTAATTAACTTGCCCACCTGTTGAAACTAACTTCTGACCCTTACTTCAAATTGAGGTCTTGAATACAGAAATATCTCTAGTTTGCATCTAAAAATCAACTTTTTTGTCCACCAATTGTTTCCAATTATAGTTAAAGAAAACAAAATCATAAGGAAAAAACCTTCAAATATTGAAAATGAGAAATAGCAACAATAAAAATTAAAAAGGGAAATTTATGTCAAATGAAATGAGTTCAAGTGGTAAATTACAAATCAAATGCACGAGTTCAAGTAATCAATTATCGAAGCTTTCATGATGGAGACTAGTGTTCAAATCACCACAAGACATTATACATGTTTGTATTTACAAAAGTGAAATGTTGATTAGAATAACAACCATCTCCAATTCTGAATATGGCTATACTCCAATAATTCTGTTTAAGGCACAACCTAAAAAATGAGACCATGTGTAAAACTGAGGTGAATTTAACAGAAGAGATGCCCTCGGTCATAGTATCTAGGCCGAATGACATCCTGCAACAGAATTTTACCAATCAAAAAGAGCAGGTGAATTTGACGGAAGAAATACACCTTGAACGTAGAATCTAAGCCAAAGCACATCCTGCTATTGGAATTCACTACTAAAAAGTATTATAAAATCATTGGATCTTCCCTGCAGTGCTATGAGTTTAAAATGCCAGAAACTTATTTAAATGCCAAATTTGGATTAAATGTCCCACCTTGTTGACTATGGGTATAGCATATCCAAAGCCGTATCAATGCGCACCTCCGAGTGATAATAATAATAAATAGTAAATCTTTAATGTTTCCACGATCCATAAATTAGAAGAGGGTTTCCGGCTAAAATCTGCGTTAAATTTGGCTTTATAGGATTACCCATCATGGTTCATCATAAGATTTGTAAAATTGTTAAATGGAATTTCTCAGGGTTTTAGAATAAAAATTGCATACAACTTTTAAAGAATCAGCATTTTAATACACCCTTAAATACTCATCATAAGAACCATAAAAATTGACGACTGGAATGAGCTCAGGATTATTTGATAAACACTGCCTAGAATATTTCGAACAATCAATATTTCCTGCTACTCGTCAACGAGATTCTAAAGTCATCTTAAAAAATAACATCAAATGTTAACGTATCGGTGTTGGGGATTTTATAGGGATAGTTCCAGGTTAAAATCCCCAGGGAACATTAGTTTTTAAATCCCTGATCAAAAGCTAACCAATAATAGAAAGATAATTTACCGGTATAGCAGACATTTTCCTGATACTCGACCTGCGTGCAAGGGGCAATAAGCGAGAGAATTTTCCAGGAAGCCTGTGTGATGAATTTACAGAAAAGCAATTTCCATGCCTGGGGTAATAATTCACAAAGCTGGGTGAAAGTAATGTGCAAGACTGAAGAGATGGGCGGCAGCGAAATGAAGTTGGAATGACTGTAACGGCCATTGATTTAAACTTGACTGCAAGAATTCAACAGACCTTCCATCAAACCCTTGCTTGCCACATAATTGTATATTATCAGAACCCAACAAAAGAGATTTTAAAAATTGAAAGCGAAAATGCCATGCCCTGGCTTTAGCGCTTGCTCACCCGCATCACAAAACTCGGCAGTTTCTTGGCAACAGATTGAAATTAGATTGAAGCCAGGGGAACTACATCCTGTCTTGTGTAGGACCCGCCTGAAAAATCTAATGTCGTTGTGGACTTCATTTCCACCTCATGTTTTCATTTCAACTCGCTGTGGTTGGCGACTTCAAAGTGAAGGCTTTAATGGCCATCTCTTTATTATGTTCGGGTCAATGCGTTTTTTATTTACTACTTTTTATAGGCCTTAAACACCGTTTTAGTCTCCATCCTAATTTTTCTACTTTAAGTCAATGCTATGTATCAGATTTCTTATGTTTGGAATAGTTCTTGTAGCATAGTTTTTTGAGTTTTGGTATTGATTTTTGGAATTTTATTCTATTTTGTTTTATGTGAATTACCTAGTCTTATTTTTAGGGTATTTTATATTCAAATAGATATTTCTTCTATCAAATTTTTCGTATTCATCTTATCTATTAAGGTACATCAAAGTTATAATGACTCTCTTTTTATTAAATATGTTAAAGATTTATATTTAGATTCATTTATTAGAATGTGACATAATTGAGATGAGTATCTTTTATGTCAAATTCGTTTAAGAATGAGTATTTCTTATGTTAACTTTTCTTGAGATTTATATTTAGTTTTATTTGTTACAATAGACCACACCTAGAATGGGAATCTCTTTTTTGTCAAATTTCTACAAGATTTGTACTTGACCTTGTCCATTATGATATGCCATAATTAGAATGGTTATTTCTTCCATCAAAGTCACTCGAGGCTTGCACTTGGTCTTCTCCATTAAGGCACGCCACACCCAAATTGAGTATTTTTTCATCAATTCACCCAAGTCTTGTACCTAGCGTTAATTATTGGGTGTGCAACATTCTGAATGGGTATTCTCTTTTATCAAATTCACTAAAAATCCTAGCCTTGATTGTTGAAGTCCATTATACACCTAGAATTAGATGTAATAGTTCACCCAATTAATGATTCAACATTTATTATTTTAAAATGTATAACATTATAGAAGATAAAAGTGCATAAGTGTGTCATTATAGTGCTCAAATCGATGGATTTTAGTGCATAAGCTAATTGAACTCAACCAAGTTCCCTATCATTTTCCAATTCAACCCCCTAGTGTTTCAACCTAAGTTAATTTTTACATGTTTCCCTACCCTAGTCAGAATCACAAGTGTGAAGTTGTCTCTTAGAATTATAAGTGTGATTATGTGTACCCTATTCAAATCTCAATTGTACAATCCTAAGTTGAATCATATCCAAAATTATATTGTTGCTCCTTAGCTTGTGTAAGAAAATCATTGAACTTGACACCTAGAATGTCATTTAAAATTATATTGTTGCCCCTTAGCTTGTGTATGAAAAATGTTGAACTCGACACCTAGAATGTCATGTTTAAAGACAAGTCCTAGGTGTTGGTTTGAATAAGGTATATTACCTAATTGGTTCCAATGTAGGTCCCATCACACTTAGTTAAGTTACTTATGGCATGTTTAAGTCATTTTTTTTATTTCTTATGTCATATGATTGTGACACTTGTCATAATCCTAGGTTACCTATGCGGGACCAACAATTAAGACGGGATTTTGAATGAGTAGAAAAAAAATCCCAAACTTGGAACTTTTCAAGTTTTTTGCAACTTCCAGCACCTAACAAGAACATGGGGATAAAGAGGAACGCCACTTGGACAATTTGACCAAGGGAAGACCTATTTGAAGATTTCTCAGACTAGTTATAAATTGTTAGAAATTAGGATCATATCATACTAATCATTATAAAGAAAATGAGAAACACACAAGCATATATTTTACATTACACAAGATATACATGGGGAAAACCTTTTTAGGTAAAAACCTCATAAAGTATCATTTTATTAAAACACTTAAAGAATAGTATATTAATTAAATAGATTGAACATGGGACCCTCATCTACATACTTCCACATGACCAATAATACCTCGTATGCATAGTGATATAATTCACTATAAATCTCCAAATTCGCATGCTCTCAAATAAGAGAGAACCTTCTTAAATATAGAAAAAAGGTGGCAAAATATTTGAAGGGGCATTAGTCACACCTATTTAACATCCACCATTCATAAATAATTAATAATTTTATAGTATTAAACTATAATAATTTTAAATAGGACATGCTTAAGAAAGTATATAATACATAAGGTTGTATAACCTTATATTAGAACAATATATAAATGTTATAAGAGTAACGACCTCTAACAACATTATATTCTAACATAAATGACGGGCATAATGAGATCTAATGCACAAGGGAGCTAGGACTTAAGCAATTTTGGCATTATCTGATTAAGTCCCAACATTGGCTTTAGTTAGGGACATGTGTCTCTTGCAAACATAGAGTTTAGATCTCTAGTTTTAAAAACTATAAAAAGGGACAAGGAGGGACTAAAACCATTATATTTCATCATGACCAACAAAGTCATAATTACGCGAGGACAAACACACACACAACAAATTATATACAAGGAAAACTCATTAGTTACAAGAAGTAATACTCGATTCATAGTGTCATGAACCAACACCTCCATTAGATCTCTGATTATTCTCTTGAGGTAGCACACATTATTACCACACTTTTCAATAACCTCATATAGTCATGCCACAAGCAATAATCTTCTCCAATTCAAGCTATTAAGTAACATCCTATTGTTAATAGGTACAACAAGTTGTTCATACCCATCAACATTATCATGAAGTAGAACAACAATATTAGTATAGAATGTAGTAGAGGGGATGGGTTGAAAAGGCTTAGAATAATCCAAACTTATCAAGACTGATGCTTCTTAAAGAGCTTCCTTGATTTTCACATGTGCATTAGTTTGTTCTTCACTCCATGTGCCTAATTTTTCATTCATGTTCTCAATGGTAATAGAGAAAAGGAGATAATTAGTAGCTCCTTGATATTTTTCATCATAAAAACTCAAGAGAAGGTTAGGACTAGCATCAAACTATGGCACTTCATTTATTGTCTTGTAGTTATCTTCAACGATGTGTAACCATTTCTCTTCTCTATGTAGGTTGACCTCTTCTTCATGCAATGGAACAATAGCATATGATAGGTCCATTTGACCATGTGATATGGTCAATTCATTTTCATTAGGAATGTAAGGCATGACTTGACTACAAGAAGGAACATCATTGCCTCGTGATTGTTCCTTCACTCTATCTACACATTGTTCTTCCAATGGCTAGAATTGAACTGATTGTACCTTATCATTTGGATTTTACCCTTCTAAAATATCTATAAAAATTGATGGTACATCATGTTTAGGGAATTCTTAGAACATATTTCTTATTTATCGTTTACCAGTGTATTGGATTCTTCTTTTCCATCACCTTCTTAGCAACACTATTGTTCCTTATCTCATTTTTATTATTTGTTCCTCCTTGTCATTGTTCATATCAACTCTACATGATCTAGTAGTAACTTGGTATCACTTTGTTCATGCATTTATCTATCTTGTATATAATATCCACTTTGGACTTGCACTACTATTACATGTGTAGTGATTGTTTTGTTTTCACTTGAATGCTTGGACTTTAAGTACCTTCATTGCATGAGTTCTAGTAATTATTCAAAATCATAAATAGGTAGCTCATACTGATTTGAACTTATATTATGATCATATTAAAGGATCTGATCAACTAGATCACAGTGAATATTTTCAATTTCTTCCTCTATGAATTCATATTCAACTCATCAAGCTAGTCAACTCTATCTTCATAACACTTTGTAGCACCTTCCTCATTAGGGAACTCTTTTGCCTTGTTGGTTGATAAGGAAATTGCACATTTAAGTGGATTTATATGGGAGATAATAAATTTCACACTATAATGAGATGTCTTGAAAGTTTACATTATCCCATTTAAAGGATATGAGATTTCCTTAAATCTTGCTACTTAATATTTTGTTGCTTGGAAGTCACTTGTCTATCATGTTGTTGTGGTCTATTGAAACAATCAATATTATATGGTATGTTATGCAAGCATTAGCCTTCATTGAAATGTGTTGCAATGTTATGAGACAGTATACCTTTTTAATGTCTTGCTACCTTGTAGAATAGGTCTTTCATTGCACCCATAAACCTATCTAGCTTATCTTCAGTAATGAAAGGCTTATTTGAGACTCCTTGGTCTAGTTGTAAGATTTTTTTGAAGTAACAATAAAAATGAATACAAAATCCAATAACTTCCATAAATGAATTTCATAATAAAAATCCAAACACTATCATAAAAGTGAATGATATAGTACAATGAATTCATTTTATATGTAAGACAAGGTGAAAGAAGGAAGATAGGAGCAAACAATTGACTAACCCTCCAAAAGGTGTGACATGTGTGGAAAACTTGGGATAAGTGTAAGAAAATGTGTAAAGTCCCTATGAGGTGAGGCAAAAATATAAAAAACCCACAATTGACCACAAGTGTAATGTGAATAGGTCTACTAGGTAAAAATAAACTAGATATGTAAAACTACTTTTCACACTAACACCACCACTTAAATGATACTTAGGGAGATATATAAACACTAAAAAATGAGTCCCTATAGTTGGGACTAATGAGGTACTCGTGAATAATATAATCCTCTCATAGATAAAAAAGGGGAAAACTCTATGGGAAAAACTCTCCAAAGAAGAGAACCAATACAAAGGAAGGATGACTCAAGATGAACCCTCGGGGACAACTTCCTTCACCCCAAGAATATTTCCCAACTTAAGATAGTGAGGTGATGCTAAAGGTTTAGTGAAGATGTCTACAATTTGGTCTTGAGTATACAAATACTCTAAGGAGAGAACACCATCATAAACGATCTATCAATTGAAATACATGTGCATCTTAATGTATTTCATCATCTAATGATTCATTAGGTTGTGAGAAATGTGAATTGAAATTTGGTTATCACACCAGAGAATAGTAGGATGATCGAGTGGTAGACAAAACTCTCTCATAATTTGTCCAAGCTATAGAACCTCTTGGCTAGCAAGTATTTTTCCTCAATACTTAGCTTTAATGGATGATAATGCAATATTGGATTACTTCACAGAACCATGTAATTGGACTAGAACCAAGGGAAAAAAATAAACTTGAAAGTGGACTTCCAAGAGTTGACATCACAAGCCCTTTGAGTCAATGAAGCCTACTATCTAAGAATCTGTTGGTGTGAATATTGAAATGTATGGTGCCTTGAATATACCTTAAAATATGTTTGGCTACCTTTCATTGACTCACATGAGGAGAATGGTAAAAGTGGGAGACAATCCCAATATTAAAGGTGTTGGGTCCCAAAACCATTGCTCTGCTTCTTATAACCAAATCTCACTCCCAAGGCTAAGGTTGTTGTCATGCAAGTGAACTCAACTCATTGATAGATCATGAAGGGTTGAAGGCCAACTTAATGAGAACAAGTTTATCTACTATGCTTCAAGCTCAACTTAGACTCAGGAGGGTATTCCTAGAGGTGTACCTTAACAGGTATTAAAATCAATATAATGGACAACAATAAATTAAATGATAGCCAAAATCGACCTGCCTACTTAGCCCCAAATATTGCCATTGAATCAAGTAAAAATAATTATCTTTAAACCCCTATATAGCTAATATAAATGTGCAAGCATGACCCGCGAGATAGATTCACTTGAAGCTCATGAAGATAGATCCCTAGTTATGTTTCAAGGCTATCAATGCACAAAATATACACCTACTCTTGCACTGCTAGTTTATGTTTTGCTTTATGGATGTGTGAGACTGGTCAGGGTTCCAAACCAATGCCTATTCATGGGTAATAGAGTCATAGATCACAAGGTAATGAACAAATAGGAATCAAAGAACATGTAGCTTTGTAAGTTTGCATACAACAATGATAATGAAGATCACACAAAACATACGTATTTATCTAAAATAAAACAACATACATATTCATATATAAAGAAAGAAAGATTGTTACAAGGTTTGCAATGTTTTCAAAGTGTTGTTGCACTTTTCTAACTCAGCATTGCATTCATGCCAACAAATGTAGAAAATTGAAATCCAATCTTATTGAATATACACTCAATGCCATGGAGAAATTCTATAGCAAAATCAATGTGCAATACTAGTCTTCTTTAATTTTGTGGGTTTGTTCATCACCCAAACAAATTGGATTTAGTTTCAATGGCTACCCTACAACTTTCTCAACATTTGGAGAGCACACAACAACCAAACTTTTTGAAAAATGACAAAATCATTCATATAGTAGAAGCCATATGTAAACCATAATTGATGTTCATTATAGCACACTCAAAACTCGTGAATTAGGTTGAATCACACCTAGAATGAATGTTGTAGATTGAGAGATGGGACCTGCAATTAATTCAGGTAACTAGGTGAATGAATTCATAACTATGGGTAGGTGGAGAGAGTGGAGGATGAATTTTGTTGTTGGAAAATTGTGACTAACACTGTTACACCCTGATTGTATAGCTATTATTGCATAGGGCGATTGATTGTAATGATTGGATCAATGTGATGAATAAAACATGTTCTTGTTATCAATATGAGTGTGTTCCATTTAATGATTGTCTCATTTGATTGTTACTTCTATTGATGTAATCCTAGACGAATGTTGCATGTAAGTTGTTGAATAATGTTTATTCTAACTTTTGAGATGTTTCATGTATATTGCTTTGTTGTGAACATATGACTTTTGTTGTCGTGTCATTTAATGCAGGTGTGCGAACCATTCCTCCAAGCAGAGGAGAAATATCACTCAGGAGAGGAGCTTAGTCAGGTAAACAGTAATGAGAACCATTTGACCATATACACACATGTCATTATAGGTTGGGAGAAACCAAGTCAGTTATGATGGTCTTGATAAGTCATCCATAGGCTTTAGGAGTCTTGTCTACTTCTTTATGCTTTGTGAGTGATGTGTATTTGTCTATCTGACTTACTGTATTATGATCATTGTGTGGAAAACGTGAATGGATATAAGCGAATAGGTAGAGTGGATATGTGTACACTTGTATATAGTATATACACGTATCCATATTGATACAGACGTATGATCAGCAGATGGATATGCTCATAGGTATGTGTCGATGTGGTATACATACACATATGTGTACACTGAGGTATATACAAGTATATACATGTATATAGATACACACGCTACCTATTAACTATGGATAAATAATATTATTATAATATTTGCCTTGGAATTTACATATACACATGTATACACATATACATAGATATATATATTGAAAAGTATGTTGAATGGCTCACAATATATGTATTCGACGAATAAATATGTATATGTATGTATATTTATATATGTAAATATATATATATATATATATATATATATATATATATATATATATATATATATATATATATATAATATAAATATATATAGTTTAATAATATTTTAAATCTCTTAAAGTGGATAAAGGATTATATTTCACTTAGAGTAAATATTAAAGTTAAACTATGGAAAAT
>VDFB02068543.1:0-14781 GCA_007258455.2 Sequoia sempervirens
ATTTGATTCCTCAATGGGTTTAATTAGCTGGAATTTGTTGTGTTTCAGCGAGAATAGAATCTTTGTAACATGCAGTGATCTGAAACAGTATTCTCTGATATAATCTATTCTATTATTAATCTTAAGTCAATATAAAATATTGTTCGCTTGTTGTTTTCCCACATGGTGATCTTTGAAAATCATCTCCTTTGAAAATCACACATAAAAGCCGCTGAAATTTCATAGAAATGGGCCCTAATATGCATTGCATGGAGGTCGCAAGAAGTTTAGCCTTACTAAAGATTGGGATTATTAGCTCTATCGCACAATAAAAGCTGTCATTTTAAAATGGTTATATGTTGATCATATAAACAAAAACAAAATTTATCCATAAGATGTCCTGAAAATTTCTTACTTAAGATATTGCAAGGAAATTATAAGTTTTATCCCAGAAAGCTTAGCAAAAATGCATTCAACATATTTATCCTACTTTAATATTGGTCATGATATAACTCAAATAAGCTTCTAATTATCATGATGATCTATTAAGAGAATTTTTCCTATAAATGTATATTATATAAAAATTATTAAAAGTATATATAAAATTCATAATAAAAAATGGTTAGTTGGTATATATAATTCAAAATAATTCATAAGTATCAGTCATATAAATAATTAATCATAAGCAGTTACAACAAAAGGTGGAGAAGAGGATTACCATGTTGAGACAAAAGTCATTAAAAGTGTTCATTCAACAGATTTGAAGCCTTCCACATATCCTAATTAACTAAAGAATCTTACAAAGTTAGGGATACCAAAACTCCTCAGCCAAGAAGTAAATTCATAACCCCAATAGTTGAGCAAATCCTACAAGTGAACTACCATCTTCTTGGCATAGACCTAGAGCTGAAAATAAACAAAGTAAGCCACATTCACTTTTTCAATTAGAGAGAAGTTACAACCAATATCATATTAGTAGAAAAATAGCTTTGTTTATAGATTTCCAAATTTGAAAAAGAATGATAGTAAGAAATTTCCACAGTCTATTAATATAAGTAGGCCAAGGTGGTGTATCCCCCAAAATAGTAGTTCTCCAAGAGAAATTCTTGAGAGGAAAGGGCACAAACAAGCTATGGATTCACTTCCAAGGACATTGAGCATGGGGTCAGGTTCACAAGGTATGCTTTCAATTATGTGACAAGATAGACATTTTGATTGAACATTCTCTAGATGAACCAACCTTTGCCCTAAAGAAAACCCATAACAGTATAAATTTCATAGATAATAGGTAATTTCTAGTTCAAGCCTTGCCTACCAATTCTTAAAAGCCTAAAAAGCCACTTGTAGGGCGAAAATTGAAGCCCCTTTTGTTAGTTGAGATTAGCACGACTTGGAGAAAAAGGACTTTAGCACATATTAAAATATTAAATGTAATATTAATGGTCATCTTAGCTTTATTTAGTCTTTAGTTAAGTCGTAAGTTTACTTGTAGTTAACTTAGTTTGCTTTTAGCATCTTTCTAGTTTTTAGCGTTAGTTTGCTTTAGTTCACTATTGTTTATTTTAGAAACATCGTCTTGTATTTTTTCTTTATAAGATCTCTCCATTTGTAAACACGCAAATATGAATATCAATTATCTTTTCATGGTATCAGAGCTCAGGCTCGAACATGATTAGTTTTAGAAATTTCTTAGATGTTTTTTTTTGCCGATTTTTTTTTAAAATAAAAATCAAAGAAATTTTTTTAAGATTTTTTTTTGTGAACTGATTTTAAAAAAAATCACAGGGTTTGTTCATGATCTTATTTTTTTGGAGGTTTTTTGTCATTTGTTTGGAGGATTTGTGACGGGTTTTGAAGATTTTTTGGACATATTTTCTCCAAAATTCGTGGGCTCCATTTATTCTGGACTTTTTCCTCTATGGCGGATTTCTGATAAGATCATGGTGTTTGTTGATGAGTGCAATTATGAATATCAATTATCTTTTCAACACATGGGGGTTGGAATCCCAACTTTTGCAACATTTCATCAAGAGTGGAGTTTTGAATTCTTAGAGTAGAAGGAAAATCAAGGTTGGAAAGCTTGATTTTTATTGTAAGGTTGGCCAATGGGGTCCGACTTCTAGAAGAGACAAGATTCCATATCGTGTGAATGTCTATGAAAAAGCTCCAATGTTTTAATCCTAGTAGTCTCAATAAGAGTTAAGTTGGAAGTGTTAATGATGGAGATCAACATAACCTGCAATCATCAAAAGATAACCAATTCTAAAACCATCTTCCATCCACTTGATAAAGGGAATCATAGCCTCACAAGTATTCCAAATGCTTTGGGTGATAAAAGATCCCTGCATTTTAACTAGCAACACTTCTTGGTATAGCACCTTCTTGAATATAGTGTTTTAGGAGAATCTTCCTAGGCTTTAGAGTCATTAATAGCCCTAATGATGCACTTAGCATAAAGAGCGAGACTTTGTTTGTGAATATTAATAACACCAATGTTGCCTTTATCTTGAGGTGGGAAACAAATTTTTGTGGTGGCCCTATGGAAGCCATGGGACTACTATCCATTAGCCCATAGAAAACCCTACAAAAGCTTAGTTAACTTCTTGTAAGCAACTTTACATACATCCTAACAAGAGGAGGAATACATGTGGCTTGTAGCAAGGACTTCCATACAAAAATGTAACTTCCTTGCCAAACAATGGATAGAGATCCAAAGCGGGATTTTATTCTCCATAGTATGAAGAACATATTACCAAAGGGTGGTAGGTGAACTCTCAAATGCAAAGAGATTACTAAGAAACTTGAACATCTCTCCTTTGTTGAGCCACTTCCAATGATAATTTTTTATCTAGGAAGGAAAATGAAAAGGACTTTACCTATAACATATTGTCTTATGTCACTGTATGTTGGAACTAATGGTAAGGAAAAACACATCCAAACAAGAAAATGCCTTCTTGAAAAAATCTTATTGCTCAAACAATGTAAGAAAAAAATTATTTGCAAGGTGTACAATAATAAGTTACTAGGAGGAAGAAGGAAGGGAAATTCTCTTAACAAGCCCAAGTGAGGTTTTGTGCACATGCAAGTAGCCAAAGGCTTCCTCAAAGAGAAAATATAAAGGAACGAAAGGGCAATCTTACCAAATAAAGTGAAAGGAAAATATTCTTAGAGATTTTGTCATTGATGGACAAACACGTAAAAGCATTGACAAATAGGTTTTGGACAACTTGAAGAAAAAAGCCTCAAAAGCCAAGAGTTTTGAGCATAACAAGGATGAACAACCACTCAATGTGATTATAGGCTTTCTCAAAATCAAGATTAAAAAATAATTGTTGCTTAGGGACCCTGGCCCATTCTATGTCTAGGATATAATGGCTTTTGATAAACTTCATTTGCTCAAGCCAATAATTGAAGGTATGAGGTGATGAATGTGTAAAGAAAGGGATTTGGCAAGAATCTTATACGAAACATTCAATAAGGTGATGGGTTGCCAACTATTGATAAGCTTTGTATCCTAGTTTTTGGAATGAACTTACTACCATCATGATTGACTGAGGAACCTAAGGAATGATTGTGGATAGCTTCCTTATAAACTTGAAGCAGGTTAGATCCATGCAATGTGAAGTGGTTTTGTAAAAGTCATAGGAAAAAGTCATCCAATCCTAAACCTTATCGTTAGCCATATACATCAATGCATCATGCAACTCCACCAAAGTGAGTTGAGCATTGTAGGCCAAGTTGGTTGTGCATCTAAGCCAATTCAAAACCACCTCCAAGTACTATTGAAGTGCACAATGGTGTTATTGTGAATCATTATGTGCCTAATAACTTATAGTATTCTAGAAAGGCATGAGATATTTTAGGGGTTGAAGAAATCCTCCTAGTAGCAAATCTAATCACCTTAATCTAAGAACAAGATTGTTTGACATGCAAGGATTTTTTCTAAACTCCTTTGAGGATTTATCTCCCACCTTAAGCCAAAAAGGTGAGCTCTTATTTGAGCTCCTTTGGTACAATGATTGTTAGAAATATTGATATTGTGTTGCAAGTGAGAAAACCCATTTTGCAAGTACACATTGAAGGGATTGACTTCAAGCTTGCAAGTTAATTTCTTAGCAATAACAAATTTAGCTCACATGTGAATATAGGAAACTTGCTTGCCAAACCTTATAGGAAGGTGGTGATGTGAATAATTGTAAAATTTCACAAGTTAATCCAATTAGCAACAAGAGGTGGATATGGCTCTGGGGGTTCCACACTCAAGCAATGAGGTCAATGGAACCCTCATTACTCAAGAGTAACATGTTCAAGAAATAATTATGTGCAAGGAATTTTCATTGATGCAAAAACCTAATCCACCTTAAGGTTGATAGGATTATAGAAAGATAATGATCTTAGGGTGCACTTTTATAGATGTGCAAGTGGGTGATGGGATAGAACAAGTGCTACTCAGAAATTGTAACATGATTGAGACATTCAAGCACTTTATCCATTGGCTTGTAAGTTGGTCCACATATACCACATATGCAATATTGAAAGATGCTACTAAAAATTTAAATCCACCAATCCCCAATTTTTTTTAAAATGATACAAATTATCCCTTTCTCTAGTGCACCATCTCATTGAAAATGTGACAACATTATCCTTAGGAGACTCCACCATATTAAAATTAGTACAAATAAGCTAGTTAAAAGGGAAGTTGTTAGTCAACCAACGGTACAACTTTGCTCCTTTAGTACCATCTTTAGGGATGTAAATATTAACTGTTAGTGTAAATAGAGTCATTATTCACCTTGTTAGCTAATCACTTTTTTAGGATTAACCTATTCACACTTATAGCTTAAGTTTACTTGGGTTTATTATGCTTTTGTATCACTTATAGCATTGAGACATGTGTCCTCGTCACTTGAGACACCTATTGCATGCACACTTTACACTTGCTCACATATTTTTCAAGTGAGCTCATAGGTGTTGCACATTTGGAGGGGTAGTTAGCCATTATCTCCTACCTTCTCACTTCATCTACCTTGCCCATATATCCTATTGTGCTCATATTTTGTTCACTAGTGGAAGGTTGTTTCATGCTTTCAAATCTTGGCATTCCCCAACATGGTATCAAAGCCATGAGAGCATGTTTCTTCCTAGTGGAGCTTAATTTAATTAATTAAATATTAATGTATGCTGAAATAATATTTTGGACAGTTATATTTAATTAATTAATTAATAACTAAAGTAATTTTATTAAGTGGATGGAGAAAATATTAAATAAAGTTACTTTAATGGAGCAAAAATTTTAATAATAAAATATTAATGGTGGTGCAGTATAAAAGGTGGTGGAGGAGAAATTAATTATCATCTTGTGAATTTTATAGTCAAGAAGTATTTGGAGAGTGTAGCTTCCAAAAAGCTTAAGGACGGAAACCCTTGAGCAAGTGGGTTGGACAAAAACCTAATCCATCTATTGGGTGGATTCATTGTAGAATTCACAATTGGTCTTCAATGAGAAGATAAACAAATGTTTAAAATTTGTGATATCTTTTCAAAGGAAAATTTCAAATAAGTCAATTTAATTCAATGGTTTGAAGTTTTGTTGGATATTTAATTGCAGAGTTATTTTTCATAATCAAATACCATAAGATATTTATAGTTGAGTGAATTTCATTTAGTTGCTTAACTGCATACTCTACAAGAATGAACTACAACAAGAAAGTTGTATACATCGTATAACTAGGATAATATATTCACAAAAGCTATTGTATAACTAGGATTTTATGTTTAATTTATGGTTGTTGATAATGATAATGCCTTAGGAAATAAGACTAAAATTTGCAGAAAAAGATATATGTCAACCTGTAGCAATGGGCTTTCCAAGCCGTAGCATAAGGACTATAGTTCATTGCAAAGGAGTCAACTATCTGCAATGCAACTGCTTTCAAAGGAAGATGAAGGTGATCATTTAATGATCAATTCATGAATCACCAAGAATTATTTGTATCTTTCAATAAGAAAACCGGGAGAAGAAGTCTATTCTCAATCAGACTGTGAATTATGAAAAAGTTGTTCTGTTGAGCATGTTTTCTGTTATGAATGGTTAAGTTTATTAGGCATAGAATCCTTGTTTGATTTCCATACTATTGTTTTAGTAGTTATTACTTTATATTTTAAAGATTCATTCCTCTTCCTATTCTTGAGGAAGAGTTGGCATATGTTCCTTAGTTGTTTTCAGTTCATAAATAATGGGACTCCCTTGCAGACCCTATTTAGTGGGACACCCTGTTGAGGATGAGATCTAGCAGTGTTAGAATGGTAGAAGATAATATGTGTTACTGAACAAAATTTCCAACATATTTTCTGTTAGATTTTATATAACAGTTATGTGTTTAGAATGCAATAAAAGAGAATTGTTGTGATAATATGTTTTACTGAGTAAGTGAATGATTGAAAAAATCATGTGGAAGCAACAACTCAAACAAGCGCCACTTGAGATATTGAAAATACACTTCAATTTAAGTTATTAGATTAGATTATGCATTGTGAGTTTCATTAATAGTTTTTAGTTTATATGATTATGAATGAATGTGTTACAAATCTTGAATTAGAGTGGATTGATGTTTTATTTCATATTATGGAGGTTAAACTAAGTTAGGACACACTATAGTATAACAGTTAGTTAGTTACAGTCTTAAGCATTAGGTACCCGTAGCAAAGGTAGTAGTTTAAATTCCTTTATTTTGAGAATTAGCAGTTTATTCTGATTTAAAGCTTTTACTGTATTTGTATGTGTTTATTCGCCTATAATCAATTGATGTAGGATGTCCAAAATCCTTGAATGCATAGACATTATCAACACTATCTAAAACTTACAATTCTCTAGTTGATAATTTAATGCAACCCTCTTATGAATGATGAACTGCTTAATTTAGGTATCCTCAAGTCCTTCAAGTCGTGTGCATAACCAGTAGCACCACGTTAATTAAGCATTAGAGATGACTCCACATTTTTGGCGTTGTTGCCGAGGATAGTGCTAACTTTAGGATTCTTTTGTATGTTTTAAATTATTTCCCAGCTTTCATAGGATGTCAAACTTTGTTTAAGTAAATTAGGGTAAATAGGTATATAGGAATCAACAACACTATTTACTAACAATGTGCAGGAACTGTTAATCTAAAGAGCTAGAACCATTGCATGTAGAGGCAGAGAGACATTCTAGGAAGATTTCTCCCCTCAATACACAAAACATTTGAAGACACCGGTGGACAGAGCGAACAAATTGAGAGAATTAATGAAGAATAATTATCCCTTACACCAGTAGCTACACCAATTACAGAGGAGATTTCTAGAATATATTTAGATATCATGGCTAAAGAGGTCATGGATAACCCAGGAGAGCTTGTAACATTTGAATTCCCAATAACCAACCAGGAAAGGGTTGTTGCTTTAAAGAATATACACTACAACAAATCCTTGTGATTTGCTCCACTTTTTGTTCCATTTTTTGCTTTCACCCACTGTTTTAATGTATTTTTTGGCAATTTTTTGAAAATGTCGGCGCTATTTATCGGGATGGCGCAATTTTTGGCATTTATTGCGCCGATCAGTACAAGTCAACACTAATTTAGGCACTAATTAGCGCTCTAAGTAACGTCATCTTTAGCACCGATATTAGCTCCGAGTGTAGCACCTCTTTTAGCTCCGACTTTAGCTTCAAGTTTAGCTTTGGGTTTAGCACCGATTTAGACACCCCTATGTTGAAGAGACTTATTTATATGTCTGATTGAAACATAACTCTTGGATATAACAAAGTAATGTCGATGAGACATTGAGATGCTCGATAAAACCAAATAAGATTGTCTCATCGACCTCTTCAGATTATGATCAAAGCTTATCACATGCCTATCTGTAGGAAAGGTAAAGACTTAACATATCTGGTAGAGTGGTGCTCTGCAACCTCGTAGCAAGAAGCCTTGAGCAAGGCAGTAGTGCGATAAATAGCAAAAAGGAAGGGAAAAACACCACTATACCGCAACAATAATCACAAGTCTCCCCGACATGGTAGAGTTACACCGATATATAAAGAAATACCACCGAAGGAAAATATTGATGAGACAATGGCATATCAGAAAGAGATATTAACTTGTCTCATCGACACTGGAAACCAACATAAGAGGAACATCATATCTAATGTCGATGAGACATTGAGATATCGGTAAAGGCAAATATGATTGTCTCATGCGACCTCTTCAAATGTGATCAAAAAGCATACAACTGCTATACCACTTGGAAGGTGAGGCAACATATCTTGATGAAGCATTTATACATTGTAACCATGACAAGAAGCCTTAGGCAAAGGCTGATGAGTGCGATAGCGTGGCATCATTACAATTTACAACAATAAATCACAGAAAATTCACATTGATACCGTAAAATTAAAATCTTATTAAATTATTAAGGGTTGTCAAAACTAATATGACTGAATATCGCACCATCCAAAAATAAGTGAGTTTTCCCAATATCACACTCAATTGCAGTGCACTAGCGTGGCCTGAGCTAAGGATATGAGAAGAAGAAGTCCTGCAAGCCTGAAATACTTGGGTAAGTGCACGAAAACTCTCTGAAAGAGCTCTATTAATATAAAAAATCTTTCAAGGTTTTGTCATCTAAAGCCATAGTAGAGAAAATTGAAACATGCCTCCTAAAAGAAAACAACCAGAAGTAAAAGATAGTCAGCCTAAAATTAAAGATGAAGAACCTAAAGTAAAGAAGAGACCACTCCATCAATCCATATTAGATATACTTCCAGGGTCTACTAAAGAGGGTAATAAGAAGTTTCTCGTGGACACCGCACAAAGTTGTAGGGATGCCCTCATTTCCAAATTTGGATGGGACCTATTTTGGTATTTTTACAGTAAGAGAAATGAGAAGATTCTAGTGTCAAACACTTGGATGTTGGATATAGCAAGGTTGATTGTCCCAAATGTGTTTGTTGATGTAGAATTTATCAAAATGCTAGCCAAACACTATCACTCAGCTACCAAAATAGTAAGGTTTCCAAATGGCACAGTATTGGTAGAAGTAACCAGAAAATCCATCATTGAGTGTTTTGGCTTAAACAAGTAGGCTCTGACCAAGATAAACCTACAGAAAAGTGAGGAGGATTATGCTAGGTTAAAAAATACTTATAGAAGTGATGAGGTACCCCTATATATGAAAAGAGGCATTGGTAACAAAACATTCCCCATCTCTACTACCACTACTGAACCATTTAATGTGACAGATTTTTAGTATTACTTTGTGAATACATATTTAGCTCTTTGCCAAGTGTTGGGGATAGATGCTCAAGATAAAATTCCAATAGGCCTAATGATGATGGCCATGAGAATTAAAAACCCTAAAACTAATATTGAATATGACTTTGCTTCATACCTTGAGAAGGTGTTAGATGATGAATTCTCCCAAGTTATAGAGGATATAGCCTGGAATTACATTGGACACTTTATTCCCTCTTGTGTCATCGATATTATGCGAATAGGGACGTAATGGACTAAAAAGAATGGACTTGAAAGCTCGATTAGATGAAACGAGAATCCCACATCCAAAAATGGTGCTATGTTGGGACAATCGGTCCGATTCAAGCTTTGTTGTATTATACGAAGACTTTGTACACAGAATCCTTCAAGTTCTTGGGTATGCAATACCAAGATTGTCAACCAAAATTTTGCAACTAGTGAGACCTTTGGATTTAAGGCCAGAGCAAGGCCATACACACAATTTTGGAGATTGGTTCTTCCTCCTGGAAGTTACAATAATAAGAGTTTATGGATGCCTTGTTGCTCCACACATACTGCCAAAATTTGTGCCCCTCATATTAGCATTTCTTGAATTTATGTGGCAAATGATGTGGATGAAGAAATATGTAATGCACAAGCATAAGAAAGGCATTTTCCTGCCAAACCAAACCAAGTGTGAAGATTGGACTGTAGGCTCAGACACACTAGAGGAGTTATAGTATTATTTGAAGACAAGATATGCATTGAAATATGGAAAAGAAAGAGCCTTTGACCCTTAAAATCATATGAACAACATAAGTCACAATATTCTTACCAAAATGACAGTGCCACACCAAGTGGATTTTGAAGAAGATGTCATAAGGAACTGCATTACTTATAATGATGTATTTAGTAGAAGCAAAAAATGGGAGTATATGAAGAAGGTTGTGTTGATGGTCAAAACAACACAGCAACATTAAGCGAGAATATCACTGTTCTGAAAGAGAAAGATAAAACATGGAGATCTAACTCCTAAGGTCCTGGTAATCGGTTCTCGATTATGCTAATTTCACTCAGTGGTTGATATAACCATAATGTTCAAGGGGCCTTTGTTGGTAACAAAGAACAAGAATGCATAACATCAAGTAGTCTACGTTTGGGGGGTTTTAAATAAAAAAAAAAGATGAAACATAGCTTTAAAACAAAGAAACATGAATAAAATCCTTACGTATCCATACATGTAGATCAACAATGAGTGTTCATTCTACCTGACCACAACTACAACAAGATGCAATCCATAGAATAAACTACGCTACTGCATACATCCATAATGCTAATTCAGATATCATCAATGTTCACTAAACTTACTTCAGACAAATCATTCACTCATCATCCAAAACACAGATCAAATGAATACCATAATAATTTAATTCACAGATAATCCAATGATATGACCTTGAATCCAGTTCCTTCTATTGACTTTCATCAAATAAAAAACAATTAAGCACAGCAAAACCACTGGCGTATGGATTAATCATATATCATTAACCTTATCAAAATGGATCCAAACTTTAAAATCCTGACATGAAAACATATGAAAACTTGTAAAACAATCAAGTCTTTTACTAAACTTTCAAAGTATCTTTCTAAAACCTCGAAATCCTAAATCTAGTTTCTATCTTCTATCCTCAGGTGGTTGATCTTTCTTCAATTAGCTGACCTTTACAAAGTAGATTATAATAGTACATATAGAGTGCCACATGCACAAATTTCTCAATTATCAACCAAGATCCACAATTCACGGAGTCGGAACTGAACATGGAAGTGGACTAAAGAACCCTTGTTTCAAGGTTGATCACACCGTTGTTCAAAAAAGGAAATCTGATACTCCAAGAGGAAAATGAAACCCATGGATCAGACTCAGAGTAGAACTTATGTCAAAATCCACATAAAGAGGAGGAGAGCAAATAGAGCATGGTGAAAAGAGTCGGTCACTTTTGCACTGAATGCTCAAGCATGTACTCGTCAAAACTGGAGAACACCTGTTGAAGAGTATCAGAATTCGGCCCATCCAACCAATCACCTTCAAATTTGATTCTTTCAAACTCTGCATAAACCAAACTTTGCATCTCCTTTAGCTTGATTAGCTCTTTTCTGGCAGTTCTTACCTCCTCCCGGATATCCATAAATTGATCCAACAATAAATTATCCCCATCATCTCCCTTTTGCATAATTTCTTCAAATCTACTCCTCCATCTCTCCCTTAGTTTATCCAAGGACAGGCCTTCTTTATTGGAGGAATCTAAGTTGATCAAAATGGCTACAACCACTTCTAACTCAATCATCTGTTGATTCAAGTCCTTACTCATTTCTCGGACTTCTTCTTGATGTCCATGCATAGCCCTAGACTTGTATCTTATGATGCTCATAGTTTTCTCCACAAAATATTCATCACCAAGCTCAAGAATTGAATATTCTATCAAGGTGGATTTGGGCATTTTGCTAACGTCTTCAAGCCTTTTAACATATTCCTTATATTCATCATCCTGCTTGTCCAAATCCTTACCCCACTGGTCTAGATCTTCTGCTAATTCAAGAGCAACTTTATGAATCTTAGAGCCTTCAACAAGAACATAATCAACCTCTTGTTTGAGCTTATCCAACCATTTATCCATCATCCCCACCTTGCTTTTCATCTGAATCAAATCATCTACCTCCCTCTTTGTTAACAAAACTGAGGATTCAGGAGGAGCAACCTGTTGAGAAATGGGACTAGAAACATCTTTCAAGAAACCATGGAGCTGATCCAATTGAGCCTTAAGCTCATCCTTCCTTTGCTTATCCTTGATCATCCGGGTTTTGGTTGAAGAGGCCACAATATCAATCAAACTCATTTGTTGATTTCTTGTAGGCTTTCCCAAATTTACTGTCCCCAATATCAGTGATTTGCATGTCATCACGACTCTTCTCCATTTCAGGTATAGCACATTTAGCAATGATCTCTCCAGCATCAGTGAGCCTAGTGGAGTGAAGAACCCAGGCCTTCTTCTTAGGTTTCTCTTTCCCAATTTCTTTCATCATTTCTTCCCAATTCAGTGGTTGTGGTTGAACAACTTGTTTCATCTCTAAGTCCAGTTTTAGCCAAGTAGGAGCAATAGGAGTAGTGGCTGCCTGGGCTGAAGAAGAAGCAACAGTAGTGGAAGACAGAGGTTGCAACAATGTAAGCTTTGGTTGAGAATCAACCTCCTCCACATTTTGTTGATCACTTTGCTCCCTTTCCTATGCTAAATTTTATGCTTCCTCTTTATCCTTTTGATCTTGCAATCTCTTAGCCTCTAGCTCTTTCTTTAAACATTCCTCTTCCTCTTTCTTCTTTTCTAACATTTCATCCCACTACTTCTTTAGCTCTTAAACATATTCCCATGCCTCCTTCGACTTCTTCACATGTTCAGCAATCTCAATAGCCTCTCTTTCTCTCTTCAAACACTCTTGCTCTTCCCTCTGCCTATAAGCCTCCTCTTGTTCCTTGAGCTTAGCTTCAATAGCTTCTTTTTCTCTTCTTTGCTGAGCCTTTTCTTCTTCAAGATCATGAATTTTCTATTGAATTATCAACCTATCCCTTTCTTCTTGAATTTTGAGCTCTTGCTCCTTTTGTTGTTGTCGTTGAGCTAACTCATCGGCCTTCACCTTATCTTCCAACTCCTTCTGCTTGACTGCCAATTCAGATTGTGTATTGGACTCCTCCTCTTGTTGCCTGGCTAATGCCTCCTCTTCTTGTTGCTTAGCTAATGCCTCAGCTTGTGCCTTAGCATCATCTTCTCTTCTCACCTCTTCAAAGAGTTTCCATTGATCCTCCTCATTCAATACGTGCTCAGTCCCTACATCATCCATCATATCCAAAGATGCTAATTTTGGATGCTCTTTATCATATGCAGTCTTTTTTGAATCTGTTTCAATATTATGTATCTCAATTTGACCCTCCATTTGCTTTAAAACTTTTGCTTCACTATGGAGAGCTCCCTTTGGTGATTCTTGGCCCAATTCTTGTGCCTCAGAGGGCTGAGTAGATGCCTCCCCTACAACAGATGCAGAAGCACCTACCTCCGCAGTTGTTTCATCTTCCTGGACCTCTAGAAAATCTTGAGGAAGCACCTCCTCACCTTGTGCACTAGAAGGAATGAACTCTAAAGGTTCCTTAGGTGCCATCCTTCTCTTTGCCCTTTTATATCCTTGGGTGGTACCTGCAGCCTTCCTCTTCTTAGATGATGTAGCCTTCGTCTGATTAGCTCTCAAACTCACCCATTGAATACTCCTATCAAGCACTGGTCTTGCAATCTGCATTATGTCAATTGTCTCATCCACATTCCAATCTATTGGATCAAGATCCTTGGTTCCAATCTTGTTTGCATCATACCTGGGATCCAAAACTATCCCATCATCAGATAATGTGTCGGGAATGTCTTCTTTTATCCCAAACTCAATCATAAGTGGGATAGGTATTCTTTCATAATTCTTCCTCCTAAGGTCATATTCATCTTGCAAGTCCTCCCAAAAATCCTCCAACAGATTGAAGTGCTTCTCAAAGACACTGGGGAGCAAAGCCCTCAGTTTTTGTTTGGGGTCATAGCATTTCCTGGCAGTGTACAAGCCCAACTTCAAATAAATTAATTCATCACAAACAGCCTTACCTGCCTGAATGTGTGGACAGCAAAATACCCCCAGCTTCATTGGAAACTTATGGCACCCAGTCTTATGTTTGTTGCTAAACTGGAGATTCACAGCCAAGGCTTGATAAATAAATTCCATTAAAATGATCCTATCACCACAACATCTAGGTAGAAAATGGGGGTGAACATCAAAGCCTGCTATCCAGAAGTAAGTGAATGTGGGATACTAGATAAACCAATGTCCCCACTCATTCACAAAAGCCATTGCCTCCCTGCTAAGCCTATACCCAGCATCACCATTAAGCTTGTTAATAATGACATAAAGAAAGGCATCATTAACCCTTCTATAATGTTGCTCAGATGCCTGCAAGGTGAGTTGGTTATAATACTCCCACACCTTCTTTTGTCCCTAAACTTCTCCCAATACACCCACTGTTTGAAGTCCAGGAAAAATCCCCACTCGGGCAGCTGCATAGACTACATAGGAGGTCATAAAGAAATGCTGGTTTCTCTCACCTTTATCATCTGATTGTGAATGCTATCGGATACTATCATTGACCAGTCAAATTGTTGCCTCCCATCCAAAATAGCTTGGATAAAAGGAAACATCCATTCCTTAAACAGTGAAGCATCCCTTTTCCCAAACACCCTAGAGAGGAACATGATTATATCTCTAATTTCTTTACTAAAGTCCGCCCTCTTAGGCTGGTTTGGAAGCTTGATCGAGGAACTTCTTCTCTACCCTCATCAAGTCTTTTCATATGAAATATATTCCTCTCCTTGTTATCAACATGTAAAGTTTTAGAGCTTTTAAAGCCTGGATTTCAATTCTTTAGGATTCTTGGGGATTAGGCATATGAAGAGCAAAA